>JAQGAB010002589.1:0-11638 GCA_034696565.1 Isotomurus graminis
GGTGCTTGGGTAGCTATCCTAGGCTAACTACATTGTATTTATGGATACCGTAGTAGTAGTACTACGAAGGATTAATTTGAGTAAAAACGAGTTTTCTCTAGGTTCCTTATATATCATCCCTGGAGTAATTAAAGTATATTATTCTAAAGACCCGTTGCACACTTATTGTGTGTTGCTTTGTGAGAAATCTGCTTGAACTTGAGAACGCCATTTACTTTATTTATTCATATTTTAGTGTGCATTTCAGTTAAACCCATTGAAATTTGAAATACACACTTGCTTTCACTTATAAAAAACCTTCTGCAAAAAAGGAAGGGAAAGTACAAAACAGAAAAAGCCAGCATACTTTTCTAAGTGAAAAATGAGTGACGTAGAGTTAGCAGGTCATCATCTATCTTAGAGGACAGGAGCCCACAGGGATAAAATAATGAGGCAAGGTCCCTGCCTTGACAGTTTCATGGAGTCAAGTCATTAATAAAATGTCGAGTGTGTGTACCTCCTCAAATGCCTTCCATTATATCGCCTGAGGTGTGCCACAAGCATAAAAGTCTTATTTCCAAGTCGCTTCTATACACATTTCTTCCTTCCGGTACACCCTTTGACGAAGACGATTAACTCGGCTTGCTCCAGGCTACTTACAACAACTATAAGCTGGATAATGTGTTGCAACCTGCCGTCTACACAGTAATAGTTGTTTCACCAGTGGTAAAAACTCATCTGAAAGTTTCAAACAACTTTCCTTTGTTGCTCAAAGATGGAAGGGAATGGTGTGTTTGCACGTGGCTAGGAAAAGAAAGTCTCAAAGGAAAAGTCCAAACTTTCTTGGTTGCATGCGATCGGAACCGAACAGACGATTACATTCCACGAGTATCCTATGGGGAGTAAGCTGAGCTTGTTATCCCGCAATAACGACGTCCTTAAACCTTTCCATAAACTAAACTTTCATGGAATTTGAGTGTTTGAATGCTTTCACTGCAGTTCAGCAATATTCTGTCTATCATGCAGATCAGCCACCACCACTGCAGAGTACGCACAGGCAATAAGAGAGATTCATGTGTTCACCAATCCATACACCGAAAAGTTTGCATGTCTAAAGCCTAAACATCCTGTCGTGGCTTAGTAATATTATTCCATAACTTCGGGAAGAAAGGAATGAATGAAATGCATCAGTGATTGGCTCAATAATAAACTAAACGCTTGAAATTGTAAGGTTGAATAGTTAAACAATTTACTGGGATATCAAGCATTATATTTATAGTTCAAGTACATGTAAATCAAGACTTCGTTGAATTAGAAGGAGATTGAATGCAAACCGTGGAATCCATCGAGAATTCCGAGCTAAAAATTCCCATGAAACTAATTCCCTAGATGAAGATAAGAGGAAGTTTAGTGAGAACGAGTGTGTGTATTGTAAAATACACACATTCATGTTTGTTTCTTTTATATAGTGATATCCGGTATACTCGAGGATTGAGAAGCTTTCTCTTTGCAGCAACAATAATAATACTCAACTAACTGCCTATTTATTTGTTTCCACTTTTAGACAAGAAGAAGAGAAGCAATACAAATAAATCCAATTCGAAGTACCTTATTCGTTTACACTGTGGAAGATACCCGTATCCACACTATTCACAGCGTTCTCCTATTGGGAATACCAAATATCCCCAGACCTTTCTCTCAGTTGAGTCTTGAGTGAAAGAAAAAACAAATATTATAGTCCACTGTGAGCTACTTACTAGAGTTTCCAGTGTGTTCTGGGTGGGAAACAAATTGGATGGAATTGAGAAGACGAAGGAAGCAAAGAAGCGTGAATAAGCTCGTTTAAATCGAAAACAACGGACCAAGACAGGTTTCTGACGTTTCCCTTATCACCTCAAATTGAACATTGTTTCTGTGGATGTATCAATAACATGAATTTCGATAATAATAATGATTGTTGGTCTCTCTAGGCCGATTCTAGCTTGTGGCAACCTCCCTTGCACACTTCTGACTTCAGAGACAATTGACAATCTTGCACCAAGAAAAAGTTGGACGTGTTCTCCCATCAAATACACTAGAGGAAACTAAAGAGCAAAAGTGTTGTTGGATGGGATCTACAGATCTCCTTAAGGTTTAGAAGAATCACAAGGAGAAAAAGGAACGTGATGGAATCCGATGCAAGTTTTAAGAGAGCAAGAGCTAGAGTATAGGATTTAAGGAACATTTCCTTGAGTTTATAGTGACCATAATCCATCTGCAGATAGGTGTACTTGTACACACTCGCGGATGTTAAATTGAAGAAAGGTGTATGTGTGCAAAAAAGATATGTGTAAGTACAAGACGACTTGTATTACTGTCGTTGTGTAGGGGTCTAGACTGTAGAGGTGCTTGAGGATATCAAAGTGTTACGTAAGTAAGTGAAGGAGTCAGCAGACACGTTTGTCGGAGAGACAGGATATTATGGGCAAGATGCGAAATGGTGGTGCTGTAGGCGTGAAGAAAGTGAAATGCTTTCACCCTCTCGGATTTACTTAACTCTGAATGTCTTTGGAGCAGAGCTTCAGTAAAAAGCTGACACTCGGCCCTGGAGGATCACAAGATAGAGCCAAGTCTCCCTCCTCTTCTGAGAGTTCTCCAAAGTCATCTCCATCCAAGTCAGGTGTGGGGAGACTCTCACTTAAGGGTCTAAGGTCTACTTCAATTGTAGGCGGAGTGGGAGGAGTTAAACGGTCTCGATCACCGCTAAGACGTCAGCAGACTTTGGGCATACCAGACACTTCATCCGGGAAAAAAGATAAGAGTAAACAACCCCAGCAGGCCTCAGATTTAGGTGAATTTATTCCAGGGACAAGTGGACTTCCAGGTGTTGACCATTCTCCATTTGATCCTTCTGCCAACTCCTCATCGACTGGAAAGTCAAAGATCCTCTCCAATTGGAAGTCAGCTTGTGGTCGGACAAAGGACAAGACTAAGGACTTTATCAGAAGGTGGAAAACACTTCCTGAGAATCACCCAGACTTTGATCAGATTCATACTGGTTCATCTCCTCAAGGAGGCTCCGCTACTAATATTACATGTGCGAGTTCCACTTCCCTACTCAGTCAGCAGCATCAACATGGGAGTGGATCCGAGTTGGGAACAAATAGTGGCTCAGGAAATGCAACTTCTGGTGGAATGGCTTTCTCCTCCAGTCTTGTCAGTACAGCAAGCGGTGGCAGTTCTTCTGGACTAGGAGGAAAACTTAAGAATTTAGGCAAGAAACAGTCCGAGGCTGATCGAGACTTTTCCTCTGGGACAGGTGCTTGTGTAAGTGCTAGTGGGACTGCAGCAGCGTTGTCAAAAGGCGGGGGAGGTGGTAGTGGGGGTGGCTCTAGTGCGTTTAATGGGTTTTTGAGTAAAAACCACGAGGACAGTAGTAGTATGCAGCCTGATGGAGATAGAGGAAGTAAGTCCACAGGATGGTCTGTCCATGTCTGGGGTAAGTTGAGATTGAGTCACCTTTTCTCGTCGTCGTGTTAAAGAAAGAAAGCTCCTGTCATAAACCGTCAATGGAGAAATCAAAGAGATGTGTTTAACAGTTTGTTCCTTTGTACTTTGTAGCTACCTACGTTCAGCGAGATAATGATGATGTAACATTTAACGAGGAGACAAAACCAGCTCGGGAGTTGCTATCAGAATTTCAAAAAGTTAAATTGACCCATTTCTTCCGGCACGTCCTCGACATGAACCATGATGACGTTATCTCGGCAGAGGACTTCGTCGCTCTCAATCAGGTTTGGGTGACAAAAGTACCAAAGAACTCGAGTGAAAGTGGATGTCTTTTTAACTTGAGTCTCATAGTTGTGCTTGTGTTACTCTTGGACCCTCCTACACGGTATCTGTACACAGACGGTGTGTATTCGATGATGTGAAGAGAGTTCATAAAAGTAACTGGCTTTTTGTTGCTTTTTGCTGTGTTGTGCCTGTATGTATGTATAAGTTTGCGAATTGAGAATTGAATGTGTATTTATACGCGTTCACAGATGAAGGTCAATTTACTTCCTTGTTGTAAGAATAGAGCTTTAAAATTCCTTACAATCCTATGACATGGAAGGAGAAAGTGACTTGTGAGTCTCTGGGCCTATGGAATCTTCACAAAAAGGTTCATCATTGCCATCGTCATCACATTTGCTTCCTTTTCGATCCTCTTGCTTGTTGAGGCCTTTCTTGGTTATATTCTAATTCAACGTAGGAGTAAATAGAGAAGGGAGAAAGTTGTAACTTTTCTCATGAAGCTAACTTTCCTCGCCTTTAGAAGAGCTTTTACTTTTATTCACGTATTTCGCTCGTATGAGTATAAAGTAAACTTATGCTGATTGAGTTTAGTTGGATTATCCAGTTTCTTAAATATTTAAGAGACATGGGAGCTCAATACTGAGAATCTCAGTGTGAGATGTGTAGATGGTTCATCCCGTGAAGACGAATTTATAGATGCAGGATTCTACCAGTCCTTTGACTAATTTATTCCCTTTTAATGGGCTAGAAAGAAGGTTAAAGGGGAAGCTAACTTTTAAACAAATGCAGAGAAACACTAACTATAAGATGATAAACACACAAGTAAATCAACGGATTTGCAGAACAAAGTTGTGTGCCATTCAACGTAGAAAGCATCCATTCCTAGTGAAATAGAAAACTCGCTCTCATCTTAATGAAATATAGAGAAAGTTGAAGAAGACTGAAGACTCTCGTGAGTTGAAAAGAATCCAGGGGGAAAGCTTAACGAAGCATGGAAGATAAGTGTGAAGGGAGAAGTAAAAGTTGGTTTCAGCTAATGTATCACATTAATACACATCTCATTTGTAAATGTATCCTATGCGTTAGCTTATCCAATTGCCATTCAGTAAAGTGGAAGACTCTAAGAGAGATACACACGCACACACTATTTAATACTTTGAATTTAGTTGAAAGCCTTCCAAAGAATGAGGTGAGGAGGAAAGTCCAGAGGTGAAATTATGAAGATGACTCTATCACTGTACTTTATTAACGTTGCGTGTGAAAGCCACAAAGAACATATTTTACTGCCTTCGTAAAGATCTTCCAGTGTATAGATAGAAAACCAAGGAGAAAGTCACTAGTCTGCCAATATTACCACTCTATCCGACAGAAGTGGGCGAGCAGATCTTCTCAAAGGAAATCCCAGAGGTACGTGATACACTCACGTTTAATATGAGAGTTGTGAATGTACAGGGCAAATACATTCACACAGGGTTTCTGTTCTCACAGAGAAGCCTTCAGACTGTTCAGACTTCAGACTTTAAGCCGTAAGTATACACACTGTAGATAGGTGTATGATACGTAGGAAGATGAAAAAATCTGCAGTGTAGTAAAAAATTCATACACTTTTCTCACTCTCTTGTGTGAGACGGGTGAAAGTTTTTAGGAGAAAAAGTATTCCTCCTACGAATATTATGGGTTATTCCATCTAAACCAACAAACTATTAAGATTATGCTGTGTGTATAAAACGCGCATCAATATCCATCGTTTATCCGCCTTGCTGGATTAGAGATTTAATATTGGTAGAGAGTATAATAGAACATATGCTTCTGTCTAGTACCATGCCATCATCATCACCATCATCAGCATCGTCATATGTATGTATGATGGTAATAAACACAGTGTGTGCTGGAGAAAATCCCCCTTCGGATTTATTGTGGTGTGTCTTTTTGTCACAAAATGAAACTGAAGGTTGGAGACGAAATAACCGGAGAAAGAAAGACGAGGAGATAATATCAAACTCAATTTCCTGTTGTCGCTTAAGAAAGCAGTAATTGTGTGCTTTTTACCCAAGCTGAGAAATGTGGGTGTAAAAAGATAACAATAAATCTTGTGCTTTACCACCTGAAATAGATTTCTAGATTAGAAAGTTTGGTCCTATCAAAATATTAAGTGCTTCTATGTGAGTTCTGTGCCTGATGTGCTAGCACCTTGCTTTCCGTACACGTTTACGATTGCTTGTAAAACTTCTGTGAAAGAGATTCGAATTGATTGTACTTTTTTTACTCCTATTTCACTCGTTTGGTTTGAACTGTAACAAATCATGTACGCTTGATATCCATATGTGAGCAACGTTTAATATAATTTTATTTCACAGAGAATTCGCCACTACATAGAGTGGTCTTCGGAATGCATCGAATTTCACATTCTCAAGGAAGTTCATTCAGGATTTCTCGAGTGTTTTCTCAACCAACCGTTGGATGATAGTTCTGTCATGTACTATTGTAGTTCAGAACGAGGTTTGTGGTTTGTCTATTATAGTGTGACTTTTATATATTTTTGGTTCCTCGAGGCTTTCCCTATCATCTTTTTAACTTTCTCTTTCTCTTTGTGTGTAAACAAATGAGTTTGGAGGGACACCATTTGGCATGTAATTCCCATTTATATGTTTTCTCTCATTCAAGTCTGTTCCAATGTATGTGTTCGGGAATTTGAGACTTGATTTATAAAGGAAGACACACACAAACGAACACAAGGGAAAAGTCTGAGTGAATGAGCGATGAGGTTTCTTTCTTCAGGCCAAAGGTTTTTAGGATAAAAAAGCTTACTGTAATTAATTTTACAGAGACACGACAGCACGTGAATATCGATGAGTGGTTGGATGTCTGGGGTACACTTTTGAACTCTGCCCGAACTATGGAATCTCTTCCTTTGTGGCTTCAGTATTTTCCAAAAATACTATTCCAGGTTATCAATAAATCGGGTAAGCAAGCATAGAGAATACGTTTTTGTGTTGTTCTTCCACCAGAAAAGACGCAGAGAAACCGTGAGTCCCATGCAAACTAAGGTTTAAGGAAGAATGCATCTATTCTTGTGTAAAGTAACTTTGTCGTAAACGAGTCGTGTTGTAAAGTCGCACTGTTGGGGACATGACATCACGTAACATGCAGACTGAGATGAATTGCTTGTATTTCTAAACGAAAATTACACGTTAGTCGCATTTGGAACCAACTGTAATATGAAAGTTTCATGAGGTCATTGCTGATCAACGGGAGCGAGTTTTTACACAGAAGGATTGTAGCACAAGCAAAAAAATCTCAGTTGAAAAAGTTTATCTACCTGTCTGTTAAAAAGTTTTTACTTCACTGTAACCTCTTTCTCCTTTTAGAAGAGACAGAAACAATTTTTAGCAATAAGTTCCTCAACCCACATGTGGTCTTGACGCTTATGTAAAAGACAAAACATCTTTTGCAATGCACCAAAGGCAAAACCCTCATGACTATGACATTAGACTATTACGATCAATTTACATTCTACTGTGGCAATTCTCCACGACTTTGTGAACCACAATGTTGGAACAATATGTTGGGACGTACGTAGTAGGGATTTAATGAAAACCCAACAACAAAAGGAAGCTATGTTATACTCTCCTGCGTCAACTATGATTTGACTTAATAAGGAAGTAAAGAAACACTCTTCTTCTTCTGTTTCTGCTAGATGGGAAAGGAAAGGGAAACACTTTGAAAGAAAGGAAGTAGAAAGAACTTACGGAATAATAAGTTTGTGCTGAGAATATTCCGTTGTCTATCACATGGTATTTGTAAGGAGGAAGGAAACATGAGACTTGCAAGAAGACTTGGATTTCCAGTTGAACCTTTTGTCTCTTCAAGACAGGCATAAGGACAAAGTCATTTACAATGCGAAGAAAACCCATGATGAGCTAATTGTATTGTAAAGAGTAAGTGAGCGAATTAAGGAAATTACACGAATCGCCAACCTCATTGTAACTTTATTCTCTCTCTCTCTCGTCTGTCTTGTAAAAGGCTTAGAACTTAAAATAATTGAATTCCGCATACGACGACAACGGGTAGAAGTTTGACTTTCACCACCACACCCCACGACACTCTGCTACTAGGATTAAACTATTGCTAACGAGGCTTACTCATGTATGTGTGTGTGTGTGTGGCGGTGATAGTGTCAGAATGCTGATGGTGACGAAGACATTGATGATGATAACTGGGGAAAATACTCATCGTGATGAAAAGGAAGGTGGGGAGAAAGTAGGTTACTTTTGCCCACCTTGTCTGAGATATACACGAGGGAGTTGGAAAAAGTAGTTTTGCCAAGACGAACAGGTACTCTGATAGATAGGTACCCTCTTGACAATCCCATGCATAGTTATAGGGTAGAGGAATAGTCATGTTGGACAGAAAACAGACCTCTCTGCACACTCTGTCACACACCATGAGTCCCTTGGTACCTGCCTCACTTTGTCAACAGTGAATGGGGAAAGTTTCCCTTTCTCGTGAATGGACCGTTGTTGTTTAGTACATACGATATGTATTTGCATTGTGGCTATTATGTCTCCAAATTCATTTGGTTTAGACAATAGCCATGATGAATTAGAAAATCTCGTTTTTCAACTCCACTCATAGTGCTCTTTATAAAGACCTGAAGGTTCCTGGAGGTGTTTGTAACACTGGACTCCTGAAACAACAGTGGCGCAGTAATTTTCATTAGAGAAACCATTCTGACTAAATGAATTTCACTTTGTGAAAGTTGAAGTGAAATAGGTCTTCAGGTATGCTCCTGTTATCTACGTGAGAAATAGAGAACCGTGTCCGTCAGCCAAGAATTCTTTAGCCCTTCCGTTGCCCGTGTTAAGAGAATTCTCGTGCATTTATTCTCATTAATGCTTAACAGCCATTTCACAACATCTCAAAAAGGAATACAGTAATGGGTTGGATGGTACCTTGCAGCCTGCAAGGGATGGATTAAAATACATCTGAGAATTATGCAGAATGAAATCACAAACATTTATTCATAGCAATATTTGCTTTCTCGTCCTTCCCCAGTCATCGCATGTGTGTGTATCAACTTTCCTTCCACCATTAGCATTAGCAATTAAGTAGGAAAATCCCGAACTTTGGCATTTGGACTACAACAACCATTAAAGTGAAGGTTGTGTTTCATGAAACTTCATGGCTCATTATAATTACAGGATCCGGTACAATATCAAAAGAGCAATTGAGAGCATTCTACACTATGTTCCTGGGAATAGACTTCCGAGTTGTTAATGATACGCTGGATTCCATTTATGATGCTATGACGGATGTAAGTCATGATGATTTGAACAACCCTTAAATTCTAATTAGCTTAATATGTAAACTGAAACTTGATTGCAACAGAAACCTTCAGAGTTTTCGTATTTCTTTCATTTGTATTTGTTAGTCGTGTCACGTATTGACAAGCAATTTCAACTTGTATTGTGAATTCCATTGAAGTTTCTTCTTTTTGAATTCCTTCTCCCGTTTCTAGTAAATCTATCTAAACTCTAACACGAAAGTAGTAAAAGTGAAAGAGAAATAGAATTTCTTTTACAAGAATCCCTTTCATAATAAATTCTGGGGTGTGAAGTAATACCCGAGTGCCTCATAACGATTTAGAAGTGTGGAAACTCTTTTTAAAGATTTATAGCTTTTCTTATATTTCTGGTAGGTATTATGGGTGTATAACACGGAGGTAAACACGTATGAATGAATGGGTGTACAAATAAAATGTCCTTAATGTTTCAGGGTGGACGAAATAAAATAACCTACAGCCTGTTTAAATTATGCTTTGCGAACTTTCTCCTCGGAAAGTATCCTCATGGACCAGGCCAGTATTTATTTGGGATTTGTGCACCTGCTACCCTAAACTGTGCTTTTCCAATAGACTACAGTGCCCTAAATACTCCGAAGGACGATCTCGAGCCTTACGATCCGGACAAAGACAAGGGTCAATCGAATCGACGGTCTGTTGTAGTATAAGATAACCTATAATTTAACAATCATGTGATGTCTCTCATTACTGTGAGAATCAGTTATGCATGCGTGATTCTTTTTAAAATGAACTACTAACTTATATTTATTTATGTGTTAATTCTGATTATGCAGTTGTCCCAACAGTGCACAACACCACCATGGATGATAAGCAGGATGGAACTGTACTTACAAGCTTTGGCTGTATGGAGTTTAGTGCTATTTCTAAAGCAGACATTAATTAACCAGTTTACATTTTACGTATTCATTTTATGCTTAAAATGCTGAACAATGCAAACACCCACCTGCACACTTGTGCAATATATATGTTATTGCTAACAAACTGTTTCATAGATATATTTCGAACTTAATGCATGGATTAAGTATTTTTGCCGTTTGTAAACTGTTGTGGCAATAATTTGAGTGATTTTTTAAGTGTTCGGGTGTACTTACCTTTAAAAGAGAATTATTAGTTACCAAACTTTCAACTCTAATTATTTATTTAGTGTATGAACATATTGTACCATTAGTTCTGCCAAGATGGGAAAATTGCACATATATATGGAATATGTGAATACACTATATATATGAATTCATGAATCACAATTGGTTTCTCCTGCCACGGGGGAATCGTACTTGTGTAGCTACAGCTTGGGTATGTATGAGTGGCAGAGTGGGTTTCAATCAGGGTTACGTTTGGTATAAACCCCTGGATGGGATAAAGTGGGAAAAATGGTTTTGGACAGTGGTCAAAAATAGGTTTTACGGGAAAAACGTAACCTATAGGGTTACGTAGTGGTAAAAACCATTTCCCAGGACAGTGGGAAAAAGTGGCTTTAGACAGTGGGAAAAAATAGATTTTGCGGGAAAAACGTAACCCTGGTTTCAATTTTATAGGAAAATGTAGACATTTTGAGTTTGTTGTAGTATAATATTGATTCTACTGTAGATTTTAAGATTGAAGCTTCTATTAATGATGCACGACCTATTGATCTGTGTGAACGAGTTGATAGACCAGAATAAAATATTGTGTTCCCATAAAAAACAACTTTGTATACTTTCTCTGTTTTAAGTTGCCGACGCTATAGGATTGAGAGATGCAGAATTACTAAAATTATGAGTGATTCAATGAAACATTCAATTTTGACAAAATGGATGAGCTGTCATTGTAAAATAATAAATATAAATAGACAGTTGACAGTGGAAGAATAAATCTAATGTCTCAATATTGGACTAGAGAGAAAGAATATCTATTTCACAAACGTCAAACACAAAAAACAGAATTGACGAAGGAAAATTCTGGGCTTCTAAAGTTCCAGACTAAAGCAACTATAATGAGGGGAAATATTATGCATTGCTCCCTTCACTTTTACTAAATTCTATCGTCCAGTTCATGTGTAATGTGTATACCGTTTAATAATGAAGTAAGCCAAAGACCCGGCGGGCAGGCAAGTGGCTGAATTGTCTGACCTCATCCATTATACATGGAACAATACAATTACAATACGTACGCATATAACGCTTGATATTATACCTATACCTACATGTTTTCTCGCTTGGGGTAGTTCACTATACTTTCATTAGGTTTCAAACAGGAATTATTAATGGATCTCAACAAATGCAACGTGACCAAAATATCCGCGAGGGAGAAGGACGTACGGCAAAATTAGTACAAATTGATTTTGAAATTAAATAATGTTTCAGTTTTATTGAGGTGAATGAGTGAAATTTTACTGACATTCACATCCAAAATGGATAAATTTACAAAAGTTTTTCATACCATACCATAAACAATATTTTGACGATCTAACTTGTGAGTAATTTTTAGTCATCGGCATCCATGGGCTCGACTACAACTTCTTCTTCAATCTTAATGGGAATCACT
>JAQGAB010002590.1:0-11635 GCA_034696565.1 Isotomurus graminis
TTCCAGAAGTTAGAGACTTACAGCGCAGGTCGGCGAAAGAGGCGTCCCTTCCCCACTGGGCCGTTGTGTTCCCAGATTTTCCAGCGTCAGTAAAGGTGGAACAGTCGCTTAAGTGGAACTCCTCCAGAGACGCGAACTCCTTAAGGAGCCATTGCATCAGCTGATCGTCCACCGCGTTCGAACTTTCCAGGAAACTTATCTTCCTTAAGTAACGGAATCCCTAGTGCAGCTCCGATTTCAAATGGAATTCCTCCACTCCGCAATGTTTCCAGAATCCAAGTAGTTCCTCCGATGGGTTCCAGAGTCCTTCGAGACATAAGCACTCCAGCTGATCCTTCCGGAGGGAAGCCAGAAGCGTGTTCCAGTTTTCGGATCCTATCAGTTTGGAAATTTTGAGTCGATTCATTGAGGTCAACAAGTTCCAATTCAACCGCGAGGAATTTGGAAGCGTCAAGTGGAACTTCTTGAGTCCAACGGAGCATTTCATTATCGCCGCGTGCAAAGGGTTCCCAGCCGTCACATTCGCCATCAAAGTCAGCGTCAATTCTTCCAGTGACCTTTGGTTTTTCAAGAACCCTCTTAGGGTTCTCCCATGGCACAACTTCTCGACAGAAGCAGTCAGAGTCTTCAACGCTGGAAAGGTGAACGTCTGCAGTTCTTCCCAAGTAACATTTGTATGTATTTCATATTGGAGTAATAACGGAGAGTTCCTGTAAGCTACTGATAAATTATGTATTGGAAGCTGCAATAACGATAATTTACATTTAATGTACCTAAATGTGGTACAGTTCTATTCAATGCATTTCAGATAACGCATATTCACATTATATTCCATAACTAAGGCATGTGTTCGAATAATGTACCGAAAATGCAATTATATGGCATGCATGCCTATGTACATGGGTATCATGTATCGGCTGAGTATATCATCTGTACATAATATTTCACAGACAAAAGATGCACTTTTCCCTAATGTAACGGAACTGTAAATGTATTTCAAGCATGAGAATGTGAATGTAATTCATGTATCGGATACGCACAGTTTATATAGATCTAATAAATTAACATAACTTATGACATATGGATATTGTTTCAATATCGGAAACGTACATGTATGCATACATATGACGCAGCAGTTAGAGCTAACGGACAACTAAAGCACTTCTCTTCTCTCTTTCTACACAACACGAGCCAGTTCAGATTCCTGCTCCAGCAACATTTTTTAAATGGCCACACCCGAAGTTCCCGAATTTTCGGTCATTATCTTCATCTCTGACAATTCGGTTGAGGCAGTACCCTCCAAATTGATAAGTGAAAATCGGACAATGTGTGCGTGGCCAACGAAGACTAAAACGAGCTCAGCTAAATTCAGAAAAAAACTCTCGGATTCAAACTCAAAACCCGGAGAGGACTGGGGATTATTCCCTGTTAAATTTATGAAGGCGTATGGTAAGTTTTCGTTTACGACCTTTGCATATTTCACTGTAATAAATTAACATTTAACTAATATTGTTCAGATTTATTCGAGCGTGCAAAAGCTAAAGCTTCCAAATTGGCAAACACAACCGATGACGACGTGCAAACTAGTGAATATGACGGAACGCCAAGGAGTTCAAGAAGACAACGAGTTACTGTGACATCAGCCAACATTCCGGATCCTCCTTCAGGAACTGTCCTTGAAGGTATTTAGCACTTCTTCAGTTACTCATAAATTGTTGAAGCGCGAGCCTATTTAATTCTTGTGGAAGGTATTGAAGGAAGACAACTTTTCCCCATCGATGATATTGTCACAGATGGGATCCACTTAAGTTCAAATGGAAACAATGGTAAACACAAAACAAATCTTTAATTCTCAAACATAACAGGATAATACATTTTGAAATTTTTACGCAGAAGAAGACATCTCGTCAGTTCAATTCGAATTTGTAGCAGCAGCAACCCTTGCAGACGTCACAAACGAACTACTACAGCTTAGAAACAGCATTTTTACACTCCAGGACGAACATAGAGGTACTAAACAACTACAACTTTATAAATGTATTAACATTCTGAAAGGAACAATGCATGAAATCATTTATAGGTTATCAAAAAGAATCGCTGAAGCAGATAGAAGAGTTAAAGAGCGATATTGCAGAAATCAAACGGCTTCTTATGCGAGTTCTCGCGTCGGATAAAAAGTCCTCATCAACTGGAGCATTTCCAATTCCAAATTTACCACTACAATCCAAGGAAGGACTGGATTCACTTAAGAATTGGCTGAAAGATTCAGGAAATAGGACGACTCTGGTAATTTCATGATTTATATATGCTATGCTAACTCTGCTAAACAATTATTATATGAAAACTTACAGGTTGCAGCTTTAGGAAAACTCGGTGGAGCTGATGTAACACTGAATGTTTTTAGCATTCTACGCTACTGTTTTTCGCATGATTTTGCATTAAAAGTACGATTCACAGGACAATCAGGGAAAATTCCACTTGGTCCATTGAAGCTGGCGTCGGTTATAAGAGATACGAACAAGTTTTTAGCTGTACTAACACTAAGAGAAGCAATGTAACTAAATTAAAAATTCAAAATACAGACGCTGTACGAGAGAACGAACATATTACGCCAACAACTGATGACATTTTGAACGACTGCATTGTCCGGTGGCTTCGTAATTCAGTAGACAGAAACAAAGGAAGTAAAAGTAAACATGAAAACCAAGCAAACAGTGAGCTTAACAACCCTTCGAAGGACGCGCAATCGTCAGATAATCCGGAATGTTCAAAAAACTCTGGAAAGTATCCAAAAGATTCCCATCCTCCCAAGAACTCCATTCAAGACACACCAGCCGACAAATGAATCTACGCTACGTGATTATGAAGAACAGGCAGATAAAATCACTGATTCTTCTGACCTAATTAATCAGCTTTGCACTTCATTTGTAGGGAGTGAATGTAGAGATAAACAACAAGTCCACGTGCTATCTTATGATGTTAAGGACAGTCAGGACAAGAAAGATTTATTAGCAACCTGGGCCTTAGAAAATCACATTACTCATGTAGCTACGAACAAACTCCTCAGGATGTTACGGGAATGGTTACCATTAGATAGCTTTCCATCAGATGCCAGAACGTTACTAAAAACACCGTCTAAACACAAATTACCAGTATCGGAGGAGGACAATTTTTTCACTTTGGAATAAGAAATGCAGTAATTCAGACATTAAATAGGGGCATTGTAGATTATAGAGTCCCCAATCTAAAATACGTGTTAGCAAAAAGTAGTATGTTAACCCTAACTGTAGGTGTAGACGGTCTTCCTGTTAGCAAGAGTTCTAATACTCAGTTCTGGCCAATTTTAGGGTGTTTGGATCAATCTGTATATTCTAAAGTTTTCGTGATTAGTTTGTTTTGTGGTGAGTCAAAACCCCACAGTGTTCACGAGTTTTTGTCACCTTTAGTTCAGGAAATGAAGGAACTAGAAGTGACAGGAAAAACATTTAGCAAAAGGCTGTACTCAATTCGAATAAGGTTTGTTTCTGCAGACCCGCCAGCTAGAAGTTATATAAAATGTATTAATAATCACAATGCTTACTGTGGTTGTGAGAGGTGTTACCGAAAAGGCAAATGGTGTAATCGTGTCATTTATCCAGTCAAGAAAGAAGGCATCCTGTATACAGACGAATCTTTTAGAAGTCAGCAATTTAGCAATCATCATAGTGATCAAAGTCCATTATTAGATTTAAAGATCGACATGATTCACCAGATTCCTCTGGACTACATGCATTTAGTGTGTTTAGGCGTAGTTAAAAAGTTGTTGTTAATGTGGACGTCTGGCCCTCTGCCTACCCGACTTGGGCCAAAATGTGTTTTAGCTCTTTCTAGAAGACTGATTACTTTCAAACAGAGCATTCCTGTGGAATTTAATAGAAAATGTAGAACGCTAAAAGATCTTAAACATTGGAAAGCGACTGACCATTGAGGTTCGCGAAGTGATGCAAGCCAATTTTCAAAATTCTTGTTAATACTGGTCATACGGAGTGTAACTTGAGATTTTCTGCAAAAAATGTTTGCCAATGCTCAGAAACACGGAAATTATGACGGGTTTTGTAGCACCCACTCAACTACGCTGAGAGTGGGGTTATGTGCGATCTTTCTAACACATCCACTTCTGTACGCTTTTATAGCCAAGACATTTAACGTCCTATTTGAACATTTTAATTAAAAAATTTCACTGAACTTTTTATTACTCTGTTGGTAACAACAAATACGGAGAATCACACCCAAACATTAAATGGTAATCGTAGTAATACTCTTCGAAAGGAAATACGGAAATACATATTGCAGGAAATATTGTTTTATGCATTGGTTTATTAATGATATTTGTCGCTTTGACATTTAAAAACATACCAACGTCATTTAATATAACGTTTTCCTTTAGCAGTTGACACTCATCTTTGGCCTTTAATAACTTTTCAAATAAATGTTCTGCCACAACACGATGTTCAGGTTGAATGAATGTGTCTGATGGTCCGTAATGTTTAATAAGCATGTGAAGAAAGGCTTTTCTGCAAAAGCAACAGGATCGATGAGTTCCATAATTTGATAAAGTTGTTATCATACAAGAATGTAATTATTTGACCATAACGTTAATAAATCGACAACAGGGTTTTAAATATGTGTAATGTAAAAGTTATAACTAGTCAACCGTTTAAAACAAAGCAAATAATGAATCAGTGACAGCGGAAGAGAAAATCTGGAGATGAGATATGCAGAATAGAAGAAGTGAAAGAACAAAGCAGATAAGAGGAAAGGTCGTCCTCCTGCTCTCGTTCATTCCTCAATGAGGTGGTGTGGGCTCTACAAAACCCGTCACAATCTCCATATTTCTGAGCATTGGCAAACGTTTTTTACATGAAAACTTAAGTTACGAATGATATGACCCTAAAAATCTAGAATTTTCAAAATAAGCTTGCATCACTTGGCGAACCTCAATTGTGAGTTCAGACTTTTTGTAATAGATGTAGGACCTAGTGTACTTAAAGGCATTTTACCATCTAAACTATACTTGCATTTTATGTTACTACACACTGCGATATATATTTTATGTGGAGAGTCTGGATGGAGTGAATCTTGGGTTAATTATGCTGGGGAGTTACTTAAGAAGTTTGGTAATGATATACCGGTGCTCTATTCAAAAGAATGCTTGGTTTATAACATTCATAGTTTAACTCACTTGCATGCAGACTGTTTAATATTAGGACCACTCGATCAGTTTAGTGCATTTCCTTTTGAAAACAGTATGCAAGTTTTAAAAAAGCTCTTGAGAATGAATAGCAAGCATTTAAGCCAAGTGGTTAATAGACTTTATGAGCGTGCTGCCATTTTAAGTTATACAGAAAAGTCGAATTCTACTAAAAGAAAATATGTAAGTAATGGCAAAGATTGTTGTGTTTTGACAAACGATAATTCTATATTTATTATAACTTCCTGTGAGAGCAATTTAGCCTACACTGGAAATTACTTTTTGGATAAACAGTCCGTTGAAGACTACCCTTGTGACAGCACAAAGTTATTTATATTTAGCGTATCAACACGAAGTAATTTAGAGACTCTGATACCAACATCAATAGTCAAGAAGTGCATGATTCTACCTGATGGTGACAGATTCATCTGTCGTCCCCTGTTAAACTGTCAAACTTTTTAGTTTTATTCATAAGTTATGTTTCTACGTGAGTACTCTGATTTTTTACAATATTTTATTTGATTGAATGTGTGATTCTATATTAATTTGAATAAATGTGGTTCAATAAATATTAAAATGTATCGAACGTGTATTTATTGCATACCTAGCCGATATACAACCGGTAGGTAAAGACTACCGTGCTTTCATGCATATTCCGTACATGTCATGCACTAAATATAGAGTATCGGAATATTGTTGTAATTTAATGAAATGCGTATTTGACATCTTCCACCGATGCATACCCGACACCAGAGACAGACATCGGTATGTTAAATAAAAAAGGGGCATTTATGGACTCTACCGATACTTGAGTCCATGCACATGTCATGCATTGTTCAGACATAAAATTGTTACTTGGGTTTGATCTGCCAGAGAATCGAATGGAATTCCAGCTCTTCCAACGTCGCCCTGTTGTTCTTCAGGAGTCGAAGGACACAATGATTGATGCTGTAGATGATTCGGTTTTTGATTGGAGTCGATCGGGTCATCGTGAAACACTTGAGATGGTTCGGAAGCCCGGTCAACAAGTCAAAGTTCCTCATGAACTCGTACGAGTCAAAAGAGCGCGAGTAAACATCACAGTCACTTTCGGCCTCCGCATTCCTTACCAAATCCAAGCGAATCAGATTTTTCAGTGTCTGTTGGACCACGAGGGAAGACAGAACGGTTCGAAGGTCTGGGAAGAGGAAGTGCGTGCCGATTTGGAGATGGGACAAAGCGGGAGTCGAGTTGAGGACGGTGGTCAACAGACGCACATTTTTTATCTTCCCTGGTGGCGCTCCAATGCACACAAACTGGGCGGACTGGAGGACACGTGGGAGTTCATCCAGAATGTCCGAAGAATCCGTCACGTCAATTCTCACTCCGCGCCATGAATATTCCGTCTTCTGCAGAGTTGACTTCTGTGAATTCTTGTCCGTGATGACCAGCACGGCCTTCTGCGTGAAGCGTTGTGTCCCGCGAATCGTTTGGAGGAACTGACGATTCCCTTCTGACGCTGCTTTCATGTCGGACAGACTCAAGTACGACGCGATGTTCTCGCAGACCTGCAAACCACGCGCGACGTTATCAAATAACATATCAAACTTTGTCCTGTAAAACAACTTACGCGTTGACTGGAAAGAACTTGTAAGAGAGAGTCTTCCAGCCGTCGCTGCTGCTCATCCATTTCGTCGTCGTCGTCCTTTGAAATCTGCCCCGCCACTATTTCGCTCGACTGACCATCCATGACCTCTGAACAATTTTTCGCAGTAACACGGACAAACTTCCAACTCACTCGAATGCTTGGGTTTCTTGTCGCTGGTTTTAGAATGAACTTCCCGTCACTTCCTCCGTCGCAGTTCAGTTCCTCCGTTTGTCTCCAAGGTTTCACTTTAAGGCCCCTGACGAGATGACAACCAAATGACCGTAGCAACTTTAAGACCTATTGGTAGAGCGACTGCGATTTCGAATACTTACAATGCAACATCACTACGTCTCATGTAACTTCAGCGTATAATATACTCAATGTGTACAAAAGCGAATAATTTCAACGAAATAAGTTTATTTTGCAACTTTCTCGGCCCTCTTCCTACTCTTAGCCTCTATCGCTGACTGCCTGTAAGGTGGCTGCTTGAACGGAATACCCTTTGGCAAAGTTGGGTCGACAATCTCTGGGGCCATGTCAAACTCAAAAAATCTAAGTAGTTTCGCCTTCATCTTTTCCCACAATTCATCGGTTTCGGCAGTTCTGCATATTCTTTCAATATTATAATGACAAATGCTTGAATCTTCAGGTTCAAAGTAAACCATAAAATCACAAAATATACGATCAGTTACGTAAATTTGCTGAATAACTTGATAAAAATACACATGTTTTCGTTTGAGACGCAAAGTTTTGGTATCCTTGTCCAGTGTCAGAAATGAACCTTTGCGTTTCAAGACATCCATCGGCATACAATTAATGCTTTTTACTTCAAGGATTCCATCTTCGCCAAGTAATCCATCTGGTGAAGCTGCCAGAATTCCATTTTCTAAGCTGACGAAGAGCCCACAATCTTTAACTTCAATTCCATATTGATATGAGTACACCTCCTTGGCTCGCGGTTCCATATTAATCCCCCGAACAATATTTTCGTTGCTGCTCAAGTCCTTTGGGTACAGAATGGTCTTCAGGGTGCAACCATTACTTGTATGATCCATCATACGAAAAATTCGTCCGGAATGACTTGCAGTTACGCGATTTCTTCTTTGAAGCTTCCACTCCTCGTTAAACGATTGTCCAAGTGTGTTAGTTTGAATTCTGTCGCGATCATCCGAAGACACTTGAAGACTGTCAATCAGATGTGAGGTTGCCAGTACTACTTCTTCATCGGTTAGTGACCCCTGATGAGCATTCGTCCCATAAGATTTCGAAGCTTGGTTAGTGTTGTCAGTCGTCTTAGGATTCCATGTTCGCTTCTTCTTCTTTTTCTTCTCAATGCTGGCATCTCTTTCAACCTCTCGCAATGCTTGTTTCCACAATGAACAGATTCCTCCATTTTGATTCTTAAAAACTTTACCAGGCCAAAAGCTTCCGAGGTTGCAGGCCAACACAGCTGCACAGCATCGATTGGCATATCCACCCCTCTGCGCGTAATTCACACGCTTGCCGGAAATCATTTTATTCATGAGTGACATGAACAACTCAGCTCTATTACTGGTTGTATCCGCAAGTAACTTGTGTGAGCGGTTTGCAAGTAGATGGAAACCTTTGATTAAATCTTGACCTGCTGGAGACAGTGACAGTTCTTTATACACGTTGTTGCCTCCTTTCTTACAGAAATATTCTTTGCATTTTGCGTGATCTCCAAAAACATGCTTCGGTATGCTTACTAGATCTTCTGCTAGCGTGCTAGCTGTTGTCGGTGGATCGGAGTGTCGATTTTCCGAATTGTGCGTTATCGCTGCTCTAGCGTCCTTTCCGAGCCGATTCTGTTGAGTTCGAATTACGTCACGGTGTTTTTTGTCATAAGAAGTATTCTTCAAAATGCCATATATTCGGGAATTTAGGCCACGAACTGCGTGATTCACACAGTCGATTTTTTCAACAGGAATCCTTCCCGGATAAATCACGGTAGACTGGATTTTTGAGTGAACCGAGGAGTCCGCATCTCCAATCAGATACCGAAAGATTAAGTTGTGGTCATCAAAGCAATCTTGAAAACCTCTAGCAATTATGTCAGCTTCCATAGCTTGGGCTGATTGTTCCGAATTTTTAAAACAGTCGTGAGTCTTCGTTGAGTTTTCATCACAAAGTTTACAACATTTAATTCTGTACCCCATATACAAAACTTTTTGCAGCGGTTCAGAAATGATGACGGCAACACCAACATTCGAGTTGTAAGAGTGTCCATAGGACCGTTTCGCCCATCCTCCAACAACTATGACCGACGTAAATGAATACTTTTGGTCGTCTACTTCTACGAACTGGTCATTTTGAATAGCGTGGACCTTTGCTTCTTCAACATTCTTTGCCATTTCTTCATCCACTATTTTCTGCAGTTTCAATCCGATCTTCGTCTCTGCTTTTCGGTAAGTATCTCTACATATAAAAGCGATCTCGGTGCAAGTCAGAATACTCTTGAGTGTGGAATATCCGACTCCTGAGCAGTAAGCTCCAACAACAAAGGCTTCGTTGACAGGCAATTCATGATCTGGCGAATCTTTTTCAACCAGAGTTGAATACAAACACTTATCGCAATGGAGTTCGAGAGTCTTCCACGTTTTGTTCTTGGGTGATAAGGTGCCATCACACTCAGAGGAGTGTGTCATTACTACAAAAAACAAATCCATATGAACACGCATGATTCATGGTTTTTAAACTCTTCATGATGTAATCTTCACCTTCTGTGATGATGCACCTGATGGAAGTCATGTCCAAAATGATCCGCTGGTTATCTGTGGAGACTACTGGCACAGGAGGGGTATTACTTTCATTTGAAAATTCACTACTGGTGTGTACTGGCCCAGGTAAATTCCTCTCTTGGTTTAAATTCTTCTTGAATCGCTTTCTATATGTCTGAACATTAAACTTCTTTCTTGTGGAGTTTTTTTTACTGACCATTTTGAGTCCTAGAAAACAGCAATTTTTATGTGTGAACATTCGTCAAATAGCCTTCCATTGTAAGAGAAGACATACGTTTCTACGGTAGACGTCAACAGTGGTTTCCGTTTGCAGTCACTCCGGTACTCTCTCTTCGCGTGCAACGGAAAATTTAGGCTCCAGCGGTTCAGAAGAGGTTTCCTGAGGTCGTGCCGAAGAGATTTTTTCGATAGAGCCAACCAGTCCGCTGCTACACACATGAATAGGATTGGCACAATTTTCACTTAAACTGATTTGGACGATAACTAAGTTTAAAACACTAAACTACCTTACCTCGAGACGGGGTGCCCTTGGTATCCTCAGAAGCTTTGACTTGCAAAAGAAATGATGGTTGTAGGTCCAACCTGACCACTGGAACGGATGCAAACGGGAATTTGATAATGACTTATGAAAACCGTGCGTGTGGTGTTTTGGTCCTGTCAGAGTAAAAAGACTTAAGCTTATGCAAAAGAGAATCGCTTTTCGCGGGTGTCAGTGTGGGCGAAGTGTCAAAAATGGGCACAGTGAGACCCCCACTGCCTCACAAATGTTGCTTGTTTTTGTCGTCAGGGCCCTTAATGGCGACAGTCCTAAGAACACGGGGAATGAGGCAACTTGAAACTTTCCCTTTGGGCCTTCAGGGTCCTTCTGGTACCTTCCAGATTGGCAAATGGACCTTCACGGGATTCCTCCACCCTCTCCACACAGCAATCTGAGGAGAAGCGATGCCAAATGTGGGCGTGGCTTTAAACAACGCGGCTGAGGGAGGACGAGTTTCCATTTAGAAATTGCAGAGAGACGGTGAGACAGACTACGAAAGGTCGGTTAGTGGGGCGCAGGTCAGGTTGACCTCCCCATCAGATCCAAAAGGGTCAAAGGTCACTTATTGCTCCAGTGATCCCATCCTTCTTTGTTAAGTCTTCCCCGACTTCAAAACGACGCTGTGAATTGGGCACCCTGAAACAACCCTTGAATCTTTCCTTCTGGTCCCTTCCACCACGGCAGCTGGACCTTCACGTTCTCCACTCCGTTCACATCGCTTTACGGAGGAGCGGCGCTAGAGTGGGCGTGGCTTTAACTGCCCAATCAAAGTGGAATGCCGGATGCCTCGTTGACAAGTTATGGGAGTGCTGAGTCACCGCGGGTTCCAAGGGCGGGCGTTAGGTTGGGTTAGGCAGGTCTCTCCCCTTATGATCTCCTCCCTTCTCACCAAAGTAGGCCAAAGGTCTTCACTCCTCTTCTTGTCTTCCAACCAGCACTTCCATAAATGGAGTTGTGGTCTGGTGGTCCTCATTGACCTCACACAACATCGAAAATACCAATCAACTCCTCAACTACCTCCTGCTAAGATCTGAACTATATGAACGTCCCTTGACCCCAAATGACTCTCCTAAGACTTAAGCAACTTCTGAACAATAAACAGACAACACATTAAATCACAAGGTTTTAATTAAAAACGCTTAATGCTCATCTACGCAACGCTTATCTCCCTCCAGTCTTACCGGTCCTCGTGGATTGGTGTACTCGAGACTCTTGAGCCAAGGAACATTCACACACGACTCCAGAACTCCGTTGGGCGTCACTTCGGGACAATTCACGATATTCAACGTCTTCAAACCTGCAGATATTTAAAGGCCCTCGTGTCAGGATCAAAGGCCAGAGGTTCCACTAGTTAGAGACTTACGACGTACGTCAGTGAACAAGGCGTCACTTCCCCACTCGGCAATTGTGTTTCCAGATATTCCGGCGTCAGTTAACGTGGAACAGTCGCTTAACTCCAACTCCTCATTTCTTTAAACACA
>JAQGAB010002591.1:0-11632 GCA_034696565.1 Isotomurus graminis
TTAGAACAGTCGCCCGGTTAGCGAAAGATCTGAGCTTCGATACTCAGCCGAGGTACCTTTTTGCAGTGATCCTTACACTTGCTGACTACGCTAGTAACTTAGTATACGCCTGACCATTACATTATGTGTCGTTTGTTTTGGAGTATGACTGAATAAAGGATTTAGAATGTAAATAATAATAAACAAACCATTTCACAACTTTGTTTCTGTGTAACCTCATCTACAACGCTCATTTTAAACGGATTAATGGGATCTGGGTCCGTATCAAACAAATTTGGCTTACAGAGTTGCTCATAGGCTCAAATACGTTTATCATGATATTAAGTATAAGTAGATTTTTTTATTGTTAACTTCAACTTTTAAACTAAAATTTCCGTAAATCTGACATTATGAATTTACAACGTTTCCATTTGTTATGTTGCCTGCTAAATTTTTCCATACAACCTACATGTATAAGTAAGACTAAATCGGTTATCACTTGATTTTGTGTAGAAGGAGGTCAAGAGTTGTTTGTTATCTTCAAAGAAAACAGCGCTGTGTTGCGTTCCTTGTTGTGAATACGATAGTAATAAAATATTGGCTTAGTGTTATTCGTTTCTGCGTTAAAATTTCACATTTTCCACAGCATGTGGTTCTAAAGTAGATTATTTATTTAAAGGCTACAGACCAAATTAATCTTGCAAAATATATAATCGTGAAATGAAAAATGAATTATTTTCATAACTTAAAACCCTCGACCTGATAAAAAGCGACTGTGCAATTTTTCGCTTCTCCCCTTTTTGACATGTAGCGATGCATGGAATACACTGCGAGTTCGCTTTACATTAAATCGGGTAGTCGTTAAATATCGATTATTGATCAGACATGCTAAATGCTTAAAATATTCCGCTTATTTAATGTTTTGTTATGTTGATTATATCCTACAGTATTCATTTTGAGGTTGTTGCTAACTGATAAGAAAACAAACCTACCCATCAAAAACAAAATCATACCAAGTCAATTAAATTATTCAATGTTTACTTATAGAGTGGACTTTAGGAAATATCGATTACCGAATTAAATAAACTTTGTCGCATCCTGTATCTCACACAAACCAGGAATCTCTCAATTAAATCACCTCGCCATCACATAGCCCACAATGTCTTTGACTTGACTTCTAAGGAACTCAACCAATTTATCGTGATTCCTTGACAAATTATCTTTCAATTGCAACAAGGAAGTATTTATTTAATGTATCAAAGTTACGAGAAAAAACTGCAGATTCGTCTAATTTACTTTCTGAATCAATTAAGTTATCCACATAATTTAATTGAATTTCTTTTTATTATAATATACTATCGTAAAACATGGTAAGCCCTTTATAGACACTTATTAGGTATGGTGAAACGTTAAACCAAATTTATGAATAATAAAATCATTCCCGTGTCGATGCAATTAGTGATATAATATACACTTTTCTAGTCATTGTATGTGTCATGTCAATGTTAATTAAATAAACGTTAAGTCATTGTTATTGTCTCTTCCACCACTCCACCAGCCGATTCCTTAGTTCTGTCTCGGGATCTTAGAAATATCCACTGCTATTGATCTCAACATTACTAAACTCGATTTTTCCACCCAAACCAACCAGCTCACAATAACCACCTGCTTTCCCATTGCCTTTACTTAAGCTTAAATGTTCAACTACACATTTATTACATATTTCAATTAAAAATACTTTACCATGAGTTAGATCCTTCATTTTTAAATTGCACGCGCTCTGATTCTGATAATGTTGCTGCAAGTGGAAAGCAGTTACCTAACATTGCAAGTCGATCAGGGTCTACATTCGTAGTCTCCAGCTTTCAACTCTGCGTTGTACTCCGCCTTTCTTACAATCACCAACTAATCATTAAAGTTCACTGACCGATGACAATTTATTTGAGATGACATTCCATTTTGTTTGGTTATCTGTAAATAATTTTATGTTACTTTATCACAAACAACGAAAAACGTCCTATACACGTGTGTACTGCGTGTTACGAACTAATTAAAAGTGTTGATCAAGTGGTTATCAAATATTGGGTGGCGATAGATAATATTGTCCACTTAGATAACCGCAAAATGTCAAGTATAGCTAATTCACTGAAGAGTTTATTACTCCGTACCTTGTGTGACAAATAAATGACGTTAATATTCACTCAACACTTCCACTTAAGCTTATAAAACGACCAGTCACTGCTTGACGTCTGAATTAAACACAGTTCACAATCCCTAAAATCGATTATTATATTCGCAAAGAAGCTAAAAATAGCTATACACAGAACATCCCGTGGATGGAAGAACTTTATCAAAGAAAACTTAAGTGTCTTGAGTGAGTGCACACTAATTAGTTCCGAAGTTGTCTCCAGACTATTCCAAGAATAATTGATCACCAGCAGCGAGAAGGAGTTTCTTGTAACTATTCACCCCAAACATTATAAATCCTGATTAATCTCCCCATAAAAGTCTTAATTAAATATTCCAGGTAGACTCAAAGTTCACAAATCATGAACGCGTTGCCAAATTATACTCGGAAATGTCAAGACGGTGGGATGATTCAGGATATGAAAAGCTAAAAGCCGCACTCAGAGAAATCGAAGGATCCAATGTAAGAGCCTTGGAGATTCTAAACCTACACTGTGAGATTAAACCTACGCATGAAGACATGATTGATACTAACCTAACGAACGCCACGAGTAGTCTATCAGCATCAGAAGTTCATTCATTCGTAAATGTAATGACTAAAATATTGAATATTCATGTACAAAGTATTTTGAGCGTTATTTTTATTAGGATAAGTCAACAGACCGCCCAACCTGTTTAACAACCTCACAAGCATGTCTTGCTTCTACAGCTCCAGAGAAACGTACGTACAAATATATTAGTTGGTTCAATACATTCGCGAACTAATGTGCTTTCGGAGGGTTTAGAACTTCGCAAATACTATTTTCTAAAAAAGTAACCACTTTGAGGATACATGCTTTCATTAAGTAGAAACTTGAAAGAAATTTCAAAAATCATCAAAAGATGTTTATAAATCTGGCAATTTTTAAGTTGGAATTTATTAAATTTGAAAATTCATAAAAAAATAAAGTCAAAGTTTTCAAACTTTACAAAGGCATTGATTTCTTTGAAACAATAATCCGTGAAGCTGTTAACCAAGTAGAAGTATATTATGCAACGAATATATTAAATTACCTTATGTAATTTTGTCCGAGCAATATACCTTCTAACTTTGGTTATTCGAGCAAGATTTATATATTTATGAAATGCCTTTAACACAATCTAATCTGTGATATACAGGTAAAGTAAAGGAGTCAACGCCAAACTGCTCTAACTCACGAACAGACGACTCACGTGGCGGCGATATGAATACACTTCAGCAATTCTCTACCCCAAGTCCAAGCCAAAGAATTTCATATAACCAGTTGAGTCCAGATTGCATTCCAGAAGCCAAATTATTAGTTGTACAGGCATTCGATTATTGTTTGCAAGGAAAATACGATTATGCCGAAGCATCTTACAAGAAAGCTTTACAAATCATGGACAAAGCAAATGCCCACAATCGCCTAGACGTAGCTATACTCCTATGCAAACTCGGTGAATTGTACAGGATCACAGGAAAGTACGAAGACGCGGAGTTTGTATACAAAAAAGCTTTGAACATTCAAGAAACCAATCTTGGAGAAGATCATCCAGGTGTAGCTACCACGCTAAATATTCTTGCGGAACAGTACGTTACCCAAGCCAAGTATGAAGATGCTGAGGTTTTGTACAAAAGAGCTCTACAAATACGCACCAAAACACTCGAAGAAACCCATCCTGACGTAGCATCCTCGTTAAACGGTCTTGCCGACCTGTACGACATCCAAGGAAAATATGAAGATGCTGAACCGTTGTACATAAAGGCTCTGAAAATTCGTGAAGAAGTGTTCGGAGACCAACATCAAATGGTTGCAGCTTCATTAAATAACCTTTCTGTGTTGTACGACAATCAAGGAAAATACGAAGAAGCAGAGCCTTTGTACAAGCGTGCCTTAAAAATCCAAGAAAAAGAACTAGGAGAAAACCATCTGGATTTGGCATCTTCATTGAACAATCTTGCTGTTTTGTACGAAAATCAAGGAAAATATGAAGAAGCAGAGCCACTGTGCTCCAGAGCTTTGAAAATCAGAGAAACTGCATTGGGAGAACAAAATCCAGAGATAGCCATCTCGCTTTGCAGTCTTGCCAGAGTGTTCGACATCCAAGGAAAATATGAGGAGGCGGAGCCTCTGTTCAAAAGGACCTTAAGTATTAGAGAAAAAGGACTAGGAGACTATCATCCAGAAGTGGCGTCCACTCTCGGTAACCTTGCTGGCTGCTATTACAATCAAGGAAAATTTGACGAGTCCGAACGTTTATACAAAAAGGCTTTGAAAATACAAGAAGATCACATAGAACTTCATCCAGATGTGGCATCATCGCTCAATAACCTTGCGGTAGTTTACAAAAGTCAATCAAAATATGAGGAGGCTGAGTCTATGTACAAACGGGCTCTGGCAATTCAAGAAAAGACACTCGGAGATGATCATCCAGATGTTGCATCCTCCTTAAATAATCTACCTGAATTAAAAGACATTGAAGGAAAATATGAAGAAGCGGAGGCTTTACACAAACGGGCTTTGAAGATTCGAGAAAACACAGTAGGAGACGATCACCCGGATGTGGCATCGTCACTGAGTAGTCTAGCGGAATTGTGTTACAATCAAGGAAGATATGAAGAAGCGGAACCTCTTTTCCACAGAGCTATAAAGATTAAGCAGCAAGCACTTGGAGAAGACCATCCCATTTTGGCAGCGTCTTTAAATAATCTTGCTGTTTTGTACATCACACAAGGAAAGCTTGAAGAAGCAGAACCCTTGTACAAAAGTGTTTTGAGAATTCAAGAAGAATCACTTGGAGACGATCATCCAGATGTTGCGTCTTCGATTAATGATCTTGCAGTGTTATACATCAATCAAGGAAAATTTGAAGTTGCCGAGCCTCTGTATAAACGATCTTTAAAGATTCGAGAAAATGTATTAGGAGAAGATCATCTAGATGTGGCATCTTCGCTGAATAATCTTGCTGTGTTGTACCTTAATCAAGGAAAATACGAAGATGCAGAGCCGTTGTTTACAAGAGCTTTGAAGATTCAAGACAATTGGAGAAAATTATCCTGATTCCGCTTCTTTGCTACATAATCTCGCTGCATTGTACGACACTCAAGGAAAATATAAAAATGCAGAGCTTCTGTGCAAACGAGCATTACTAATTCAAGAAGAATCATTAGGAGAAAACCGCCCAGATTTCGCATCATCCCTGAATAGCCTTGCTGTTGCATACGACAATCAAGGAAGATATGAGGAAGCCGAACCATTCTATCAACGATCCTTAAAGATCAGAGAAAACTATTTTGGAGAACAACATCCGGAAGTGGCATCTTCCCTGAGTTACCTGTCTGTCATATACAAAAGCCATGGAAAATACAAAGAAGCTGTACCCTTGTGCAAGAAGGCTTTGCAAATCCGAGAGTTCGTCTTCGGAGAACTCCATCCAGACGTAGCATCCTCCTTAAACAATCTTGCTGGATTGTACGACATTCAAAGTAAATACGAAGAAGCTGAAACTTTGTATAAGAAATAAGAAATCTTTAAGAATGCGAGAAGAAATATTCGGAGGCCACCATCAAAAGGTAGCATCGTCGCTAAATAATCTTTCTGAGTTGTATGGCCGACAAGGAAAATATAAAAAGCAGAAACCTTGCAAACAAATCTTTAAATATTCGGGAAGAAATATTCGGAGAACACCATGAAGACGTTGCTTCTTCATTGAATAGTCTTGCAGGACTGTACAAAAATCAAGAAAAATACGAAGATGCAGAGGTTTTGTACAAAAAAGCTTTAAACATTAGACAGAGTATATTCGGAGAGCATCATCTAAATGTGTCATACACAGTTAACGAGCTTGATGTATTAAAAATTGCTCTAGGGAAGCTTGGGAACGTGGTACACCTTTTCAAAACAGCTTTAAAAATTCAAGAGAAGGCACTTGGAGAAAACCATCCACATGTGGCCTACACTTTGAATAACCTTGCTGGAATGTTCGAAAATCAAGGAGAACATGAACATGCAGAGATGTTATACAAAAGATCTTTGACTTTTTAAGAAAACGCACTCGGAGAAGACCATTTAGAAGTGGCGTCCCCGCTAAATAATCTTGCAGGACTGTACAAATGTCAAGGAAAATACGAAGATGCCGAGATGTTGTACAAAAGAGCTTTGAATAGTCAAGAAAAATCACTTGGTGACAACAGCAGCACCGTGTCAACCTCCTTGCACAGTCTCGTTTTACTGTACATCATTCAAGGCAAATATGAAGATGCAGAACCTTTCTGCAAAAGGGCTTTGAAGATTGCGTCGAATGCTCTAGGACACGAACACCCATGTATAAACATGTATGCTGATACACTAGATGAATTGAACAAGCACTACTTGGTTTAACCTTGCATGATATATTTGCGTATTACGGTCAATACGACATCTCTTTCACACATATTTCTTGTTTGTAGCTCTAATTAACGTAGATAAAGTAAAAATTTACAATGATAAATTTCTTGCGTTTATTATTTTAGTAGTTGTGTAATATTCTTACTATAGAAGGTTATGTAGTATTGCATACAAAATATTTAATCCTTCATTTAAAATAACACATTCTCATACATCCATCAATGCTGCTTACTATAACTCCTGTTAGTAAACCGAATCACGTGTTGTTGCTGCTTGTTGATGAAACCATGATGCCACTCATTTGTGATATAGTCTTGCATATTGTCCGCCGTCGATTTTCTCATTTATATGTCATTCTGCAAAGTATAGAATAAAAATTGTTTATTATTGAAAGTTATACATGTTGAAATATGTCGATAATTCAATTTGCCTGGACAACTGTTTTAAGCTTCTATTTTGAAGGTTAGTCCCTTCGAGCTGACTAACACTGTAGGCGTGTTACCAGTACGATCAGAGGAATATTCCTGCATAACAAATAAAATCTAATGACTTAATAATTTACATTTATGGCGTACTTAGAAAGAGGAACATTAATAAAAAGTTTGATTTACACGTAAACTCCTAAACAATGTGACCCTGACACCGCCTAAAGGATAAGCAGTTTGTCTTACGCAAACATTATATGAATAAATATTGTAGTATAAGTAGAGATCGTCTGTAAATCAAACATATCAATGTTTGCCTTTGCTTTCTTAACTAGTTTAATAAATTGGACGGACTTAATTCATACAGTTCAGTCCCTCAATAAGTTAGGAACAGATGGATGGAAACTGCAGATGGAAATAATAATAAACTTTCCAAATATATTCCACACAATCCTTTTGTGATCGCAAGGAAACATAATTTAAAGCAACATTAATATTCCTATGGAATGTCGAAATATGAGCAACAGAGTGCTGAAGTTGTGGTTACGAAAAAAATATTTCCTGTTGCTATCGTACGAAGGTATTTGGTGATAAAAACATGGCGCCGGAATAAACTTAAACCTTAAACTAATTTGCAAAATTGACTGGGTTTAACGAGGATACGTAGAGTGTGTGTTTTAGTCAGTAAGCAATAGCGTAACAATCTGATTTAAACACAAATTCATTGTCACTAAAGGCGTTGTGATTTCAAAGAAGTTCGAATTTCCCATTTTGACTTTCAGGGGTGCGCAGGACCTGAGCTGTTTTCGAATAATTCGAATCTGCTGACATTTGTTTGCTTTTCCTTTCCATTGTTGAATGATCTGTTTTGAAATTTGATTAACTACTCCGCAATCTTTAAAAACAGCGTTAACAAGGAAAAGACCATCAATCGCTAGCAGAACAAATATGGCGTACAAAGACAGAGGAACATCGTTAAACAATTCAATTGTAGCATAGACTCCGACGATTACGATAACACACCAACCGGAGACCATTAATGGATATACAACTGGTCCCAAACAAACGTTTAATGTTCCTGTGTACAGTTGAAATCGTCTGTAGATCCACAGGAATTCTTTTTTTAAATATTGCTCTTGCTTTCTGTAATAGAAAAAAACCTACACCAAGCAGCCTCTTTAAGCCCAGGTAACTGAAGCACTGGCCCATGTAGCACTGAGGTCACTAAAAGTTTGATGGTAACCTACTTTAGTCCCCATGAACCTATATGCAAAGCTTCAGTATTCTTTCAAATTTGGTCCTATTCACATATGACCCGCATGGGTTTTAGACCCCAGTGGGTCACATGTAGCACTGAGGTCACTAATACTTTGATGGTAACCTACTTTTGTCCCATTGAACCTATATGCAAAGTTTGAGTAGTTTTTATAATTTGGTCCTATTTACATATGACCCGCATGGGTTTGGGACCCTAATGGGTCACATGTAGCACCGAGGTCACTAAAACTTTGGTGATAACTTAATTTTATCCCCCTGACCCTTTATGTAAAGTTTCAGCAGGCTTTCAAATTTGGTCCTATTTACATATGGCCCGCATGGGTGTTGGACCCTACTGGGTCACATTTAACACTGAGGTCACTAAAACTTTGATGGTAATCTACTTTTGTCCCATTGAACCTATATGCAAAGTTTCAGTAGTTTTTAAAATTTGGTCCTATTTACATATGACCCGCATGGGTTTGGGACCCTAATGGGTCACATTTAGCTCCGAGGTCACTAAAACTTTGATGATAACTTAATTTTATCTCCCTGACCCTTTACGCAAAGTTTCAGCAGGCTTTCAAATTTGGTCCTATTTACATATGACCCTCATGGGTTATGGACCCTGGTGGGTCCCCAGATTGACTGAACACGCTAAAAAGTTGTTAGGAATCTACATTTACCAACCTGATCCTGTGTGCAAAATTTCAGAATCCTACCAACTGACAGTAACCCATGGTAAAGAAATTAGCTATTTGGAGTAGTTTTTATGGGACTACATTTCCTAACAACTGTGTTGACCACCCCCACGGGTCACCGGGGACTCCGATCGACCTCAAATTTTGGGCGGGAGCTCTGAAGCACCTTTGTAACGTCCCCACTAATTTTGGGCACGATCGGTCTGGTGGTTCTTGAGATGAATCGCGATCATCCCGACAGACGGACAGCGTGACGTCATGTACGCTCGTATATGCACCAGTTACCTGGGCAAATAAATTGAGATTAATCTTTTTATTTGACTTATTTTGTGTAATTCATCCTTACTTCAGAACGGACTCGAGAAATGTACGTAATGAAATGATGAAGTAATAGTTTCCCGACACATTTGCTAATGCGCCAGAACAAATGTTTAGAAACATCACAAAACTTCCCATCAATGAAAGTACAATTATCCATGAGTAGTATTGACCATCATGGCCCAATTTGTGTACTAATCCGCATGGAAGAACTAATGGTCCAACAAATATATTCAAGCATGGGTTGGTGATAGCTAAGGCACATGTGGCCAATGGCAATCCAAATAATGTAGCATAGCTTAGGTAAGACACTATGGGCCACACTATGTCTGCGCCAAATCCCTTGTACACTGTATTCACACCTGTACACACTAACCCAAATTTTTATAAAGTAATTTCAAAACGATTAGTTGAAGATATTTCTGAATTGCCTTGCTTGATTTGTTCTTGTTCCCATTTATAAGTCTCATTAAAAAGCAATACAGTTTCGGTAGCTTTCTGAAGGTATTCCATTCTGTAGCCAAAGGTTGCAAAGATTACGGCACTCCACAATGCTTCCAAAAGAACTTGAGATTTATCACTTCTTTGTATTGTTTTTGTCAGTTGACAAACCAATCTTGCCACGTAAAGGATTAACCAGACAGCCAGCAGAAGTGTTGAGACGTAACAAATTGATTTCCGGAGCTTGCGTTTAGTCACAACAAGTTTTTTGGATTTCAAATCCACATGAAACGGAAATGAGTTGGTAAATGTCCAGACATGGACTTGCTGTATATCCATCAAATACGCATCGGTAAAGAATTTGCTGAATATCTTTGAAACATTCGTTCGAACCGCCATTTTTGCAATTTAAAGTGTCTTTTAAACTACTTGAGTTGCTTCAGTGGTTCAGGTACTGCTGGAATAGACAACATGAGAAGCTGGACGAGCACTAAGCAAATCCTTTAGCTAACTGTATTATTGATAATCCTGTGTTTTATTAATAGTTATTTCAAACTATTTCAGAGTATTTAGTTTTAATAATTTAGCGCATTGATCTTATTCACTAGTTTCTATTAAGTATTCTTAGCTCCTTTATTTGATACGAGCAAGCACTAAACAAATAGATAAACTCGTCACATAAGAAATACTTTACAATCATAATCACGGTCGATTCATCTCGATAAGCCTGTGCATTGTCTAAAACCTCTAAAAGTGTATATATCGTATCATATGAAACGTTTAAAACCAGTCACCTCGTCATTATTTTAGTTTGCCTGCTCACAAGAACATTCATAAAATATGCATCAGAGTTTATAGTGTTTAATGCAGAGTAAACAATCTTATTTATTAGCTTATCGATCCTAGTCACTATTGACACTCACGTATTTTCAGTTGACTCCTTTAATACAAAATAAACTCTAACTATGTTGAAAAGCTATTTATTGCTCTAAACAAGCAGACTGATAATTTCCAGAAGCTTCTACATTATCTAAAACTTCTTAGTATTGATTTCATGTTAACATTTTACAGAATTAATGAAGTGCAGAGTTTTAAAACTACTAAACTAGTCACCCTTGTAATGTCTATTTCCTAAGTTATTGTAGAAAAGGTGATTGCAAGAATGTAAAAAGACTCTTAAGGCTTATTTTTCCTGTAGGATAAACTCCTATGGACAATTTTAGACTCCAGTTTTCTTAACCTGCATCGACAACTATCGAAACTGCATAATTACTATTATTAAATCATCTGCTCTATTAATGTCAAGTCACCAATCCCCTCCGTCAGAATATAACTGTTGTAGTGCGTGTGGACTTTCATTTTCACTAATGTGGAAAAGTTTATTTATATAGCGTTTTGATCCTATTCACTCATTTCATAAGAATTCCTACCCGTTTAGATTGTTACAAAACAACGCTTACCAAATCAATAAACTCTTAATACAACCCTTTGCAATCATATTGATAATCCCGATAAGCCTTGCATTGTCTATAACCTCAAATCGTTGATTAAATGTTATATGTTTCTAGATTGCAGTATATGCAAAGGTTGAAACATGTCAACTTATTTTAATTTGGCGTTTCGTATAAACGCGGATAAAATATGCATACAGGATACAGAGTGTGTGTAACAGAGCAATTAAGGCGATTTATTTAGGTTATTGACCCAATTCGCTCTTATCAATTAATCTGGAAGTGCTTTGTTAATTACAAATAAATTCTAAACCAATTCAAAAACTATTTATAGCCCTTTACAAGCCACCTGATAATTTTCAGAATCCTCAATATTATCTACAACTTTCCAGTATATATCCCTCTTAATATTGTAGCATTAATAAGAAATGCTCAATGTATCCTCCAACATGTATGTTGGGTCTACTGGACATCAGGAGATGTTCCTC
>JAQGAB010002592.1:0-11621 GCA_034696565.1 Isotomurus graminis
CATTTGAACAGGCGACTGCTGTGTGCTCACGATTCGATACTGCAATGACCCACTTGTGACCACTGCACATAAAACGTTTGTTAGTGAAGAAAAGCAGAGCACTTGAGTGCACATAAATTTACATTTTATATACAGTGTGTTCCATACGTAGCGGAACGAGCCACAATACATTCTATAGAAAGAACGTTGCTTGGTAAATAATACTAAATAATGTTCCGCCACTGCCGCCACATATGAAACACCCTGTACAAGGATCCACGATAGCAATGAAGCACAGGTTAAACGAGCAATAAGCGTTGATCCGCCCACATTTACACACAAAGTGCAATAAAAACGCCAAATCCACTAACCTCCACTAGGGTCATCAGTCAAATCCACAATAGTCGGTGAAACAACAGAGTTTGCCAAAGAAATAGGCTTGTTAGGTGAGTTTCCATTAGATGGCCGGGATGCGGATTTTAAGACTCCTTGCACAGGAACCTTCGACTGGGGCTGTCCATTGACTACTCGGACAACTTGAGTCGGAGTGCCTCCCGGGCCGAACTTCCCTTTTAGTCGTTGTTGCCCATTTATCGTGTAAGCTACTTGTCCATTCATTCCTTTGATGCCGTTTAAGGGAGTATCATGATTTACATGGATTACTTTTGTCAATCCATTTCTAAACGCTGGTTCTGTAGCTACTTGCAATCCAACAGATCTGAAGAATTTTATCGGCGGTGGTCTCGGTTTATCAGGATTTAAATTATTGGGATCTCGGTTATGGTTATCCACAAGTAATTTTAGTGCTCTGCTCATCTCCTGAACCTGTTGGTTCAATTTTAAGGTTTGTTTCATTTCGCCCCTTAGTCCTCTATGACTCGCATGTGTTAAAATCTATGACTATTTCTCCTCCCGCCTCATTCTCTTCAACAAAGACGTTTGCTCCACCCTACTGCACCGTTTTCTAATATTTCACTAGTACGCTAATTAAACAAATTTAAAACCTCACCTGTTTCTGCAAATGTCCTACTCTCTGGAACATTTTATCTTTTTGACCTTGCAGCTCCAAAATCCGGGTTCGCATCTGACCAGCTTCAGAATGATGGACCACGGCTTCAACGACTTTAACTAGGACGAGGTCTTCCAACTCCTTCCGCGTCATTTGTTTTAACTGCTTAACGATATTTTCCTTGTCTTCCGAGCTTACCAGCTCTTCGTCGTCTCGTCTTTTCTTGGGGGACAAAGTATCAATATCATCCTCCTTGACCAAAACTTCCATTTCGTCAATAACGTTGAAATCGTTGGAAACAGTGACCCCGGAGGATGACGTGAGGTCACTTATCGTACTGACGACCTCCGTAGCTCCGATGTCCATTTCCACGTCCATTTGTTTTTAGTTGGCGAGAACTGAGGAACTGACACAAGTCTTCCCAGCAGCACAACTTGCACAAACAGGAGAATTGTGTTTACTGGGGAGCCCCACTCACCCCGCACCTACGAACACCAGCCTCTCTTCTACTCGCCTCTCTCAATCATGGCTGCCGCGTTTCACAGACTCCTCGCCAGAGCGCCACTACCCTTTTTAGGCTCCACCGTAACTCCCCCTTTAACTCCCCTAGGGATCTCATCTTCCCCCAAAAAAAATTCGACCCTCACCGCACCCACACATCCTCTTCATCCGCACCAATAATCATACTTTTCATTCATCTTTTCAAAAATTCCAAAAAATTTTGTGATGAAAATTTTTCATAAGGATGTGTGGTGATGTGGTGTTGAAAATTTTTCGTTTTTTATTTGGCTTTTGTTTTCATTTTGATGATGTAATGTGATGTATACGTTTTTCATTTGTTTTTTATTTTTTTTATTCGAGTCAAATTATGATGCAAACGTATGGGCGAATGAAAATGATGAATTTGATAATTTTTAATTTCCGATTTATAAGTATGGAAAATGTGATGGATGTAATGGATGCGTTAGATGAGTTGCGGTTGAATATTCATTTTTCAATGATACCCCAAAAAAAGGAACGAATGAAATAAAGTTTTGATCAAGTTTTATTCTCAAGTCAATTGGTATAAAGATAGTTGAATGTTGTGGAGTATATAAAAGCTTCGTACAATATTTTATTGTTGGGGGCGTCGTATGAATATTTAAGTATTGAAGTATATAAGGGTAGGCTATAAATGTAGAGCTGCTAATACATTGATTAATACATACTATATATATATATGAGTAATTCATGACTTAATTTTCTACGCGCGTATGAAGATGAAAATGAGTTTTATATTTTATACGAAAAAAATCTACTGCACAAAAATTGACTATTGGTTTTAAATTCAACACTGTCTTATATGTATAGATGAATTGTACACACATGATTTTTGCACTAAGCAATAATATTTCGTATGTAATATTTTTCATTTAGGGTCACACATCGCACACTCATGTGGGAAGTCTTAAGTCTCAACTACTTCTTTAAACGTTAAGACACACACACACACACACATGTAACTGCATGACATATGAAGCATCTAGTGAGAAATCACGCACACTTGGGTTAGTTTTTTTTAAGATTAAGTAATGACAAAGTCGAAATTTGTGTATATGGAGACTATGTAAGAAGTGGTGAGTTAATATCCGGATCCTGAAGCCTCTTTGTACTCTGACCCGTCGAGGGTGAAAAAGTCTTCGAGTTTCCACTGGAGGGTCTCGAAGGTCGGTCTCTTCATGGGATCTGCGTGCCAGCATTCCAACATGATTTCGTACAATCGATCAGGGCATGTAGGTGGGCATGGCATTCGATACCCGTGCTCTACTTGATGAAGCACTTCCGCGTTTGTCATTCCCGGGTATGGAATCCGACCGTAGGTTACCAACTCCGTTAGTAATATCCCAAATGACCACACATCTGATTTTATCGAGAATTTCGAGTAGTTAGCTGCTTCAGGGGCAGTCCATTTTATAGGGAAGCGTGTTCCTAATTAAAACAAATAAAATATTTATAGCGCTCCGGGGAAGATGAGATTTTCTAGGATTTTTGCATTTCATTTCGTGCAAAACAGTTTATCATTTCACCACCGCATATTACATCATCGATTATCAAAACCCACAGTGGATAATAAATAAGAGTACGCGTAGAGTACACTCATGAATGAGTACAGCCAAATGAGCTAAAGAAGTGAGTGTATGAGTGAGTGAGTGTGGATGAGTCAGTGGCTGGGCAGTTGGGCTGTTTTTCTAGTCGCACATCTGCACGAGAGAAACCCTATCCCCCAAATGCTTCTCAAATCTCCCCACCCATTCTCCTCCGTACTTAACCGACTCCGCAGCCAAGCAGAAGCTTCAGCAACAAGAAAAATCTCAAATGTTGAGCCGAAAAAATCCTTAGGAGAGTCACATATTTCGTGTAGCGCCATCGCGCGGTTACTATATTATGGTGTTAAATCTTTGCTTTGGAATATTTTAATTTCAAGGAATGCTTGTATCTTGTATGACATACTATGACATAGTAAAAGGAAGAAAATAAAATACTGCAATGGCGCTGTGTCTAGGAATCCAATGAGAAACTTTTGACAATGCGGTGAAAAGTGAAACAAAAATTGAGATATGCAGCGAAGTAAGCCAAGACGTGATGAACTTTTAGAATGTTCATTGAATAGATTTTATATCTCATTGATATTTAACTCCTAATGTTCCAATTAATTAAAGTTTTAACGTTCAGTCAGTCCGGAATTTCCTACTTGATGTGTGGCATATCAGCAGAGTTCATTCAAATGTCTAACATCTAAACTATGTAAGCCACTGTATGTCATTGTGCTACCTTCCAGTATTTCGGTCATTAAAATTAGTTGTGATAAGATATGCTGAATGTTGGTTTACTGAATGAGAGAACATTTTTTGTTTGGGAAATCGTGGGCTATGATTTTGAAGCACATCTACAATTATTTACTTGTAATAAGTTTGTATGTGTAGCAGGTTCATGTCATAGAGTGTGAGTGTGTACTAGTGTGTAGTGAGGCCTGAGGCTGATAAATAATACTAATCTGGTATCTTCTTTAGTGTCTGTGTGTGTGTAGTTGTGCAGTGTGTTGGAGAATGAGTCGTGATTCGTGAATGAAGTTGGGTTTGATTTTGATGATGCATACGGTGACACCGACAAGTGAGCTTTAAGCGAACTTACCCAGTCTGGCTTCATACTCGTCTTCCTTGATGAGACGCGCGAGGCCAAAGTCAGCAATTTTGACAGTGTTGGCATCACCCACTAACACATTTCTGGCTGCTAAATCTCTGTGAATGTAATTCTGGGACTCAAGATAAGCCATTCCTCCAGCTATTTGAGCTGCCATGTCTATAAGCTGAGCTAACTGGAAACAATCAATTTAAAAATTCCATTAGAACATAACTTTGTTGCGATACAGCACTCATTTGGTCGCCCATAATGAGCGATGGGACGTGTCAAGTTACATGCACACACATAATATGGAGTAATTGACATAGGATCAATAAAATCTTAAACTCACTTTGAGCACTCGACCTTTCCCACTGAGGTATTCTAGCAGAGATCCATTTTTCATAAGTTCAGTGATGATGTAGATTGGCTCTTCCAAGGTGCAAACCGCATAGAGTTGAATTAGCTTCGGGTGCCGGAGCTTCTTCATTATTTGAGCTTCCGCCAAAAAGTCCTTAGGGTCCATGGTGCCTAAAGGTTACATCGTATGGGAAATGGGATTAGGCAGAGTAATTAGATAAGCTGCTTATCGATAAGTGAGCTGCTGAATCAAAGTGCATAAATAGCGTCTGTAAAATGGCCTAAATGCGGACTGATTCCTTTACAAGTGAAGGGAGAGACTGATAGAGAGGCATTTTAGAAAAAAAGGCCGAATGAAGCATTACCAGGTTTAAGGGTCTTGATAGCTACAGGGGTAGTGTTGTTCCACAGTCCTTCCCAAACTTCTCCGAACTGCCCATGACCCAACTTCCTCATGAATTTAAGCAAAGATCGCTCGATTTCCCATTGATCTCGTGTGTTATGGGACAATCCCCCGGTCACTGGCTTCTCTACTTGAATGCAGGGCTTCCTCAGGTTGACGCATAGTCCGTCCGCATCCTTGGAATAGTGATCCACCAACTCCTGAAGAGTTCGGAACGTCGTGCGTCTCGCAATGAAAAAACCACCTGTATTTCCCAAATTAATTTAGTTATGGTTGTGGACAAAAATCTCCTATAAAATCTTCTAGAGATAAAGATGAAGGGAATTATATTTTTATAATTACGTCTACGTTGTTATTCACTCGAAACATTTGTATGGAAGTGATATAACCTCGCTAGCCTTATCAGGAGTACATTTTAAACATGCATGTTTATTATTGTGTTAAATTAACCATTTAATTGGTATCTCAGGTAATTCATAATACCCAAATTACAAGACTGATAAGGTTGCACGTGAAATGTAATTTAGTATGAGCCTCATATATTTCATTGTTACTGTTCAAGGAAATTGGTTAGCGATTTCGAGTGTCACATTCCTAGAAAAGGTTGTTCACCATATTTATCCAAAATCGCTTATGCAAATTCAAAGCAAAGCTTACCGTCATCAAGCTGTCGAATTCGGTAGTGCTTAACCGTGTCTCCGTCTCGGACTGACAAGGAAAAATCATTCCGTCTGGATTCTGAATCTCGAATGAGAAAAGCTCCGTGTTCATTCTCAGGAAGAAGTAACTTCTTTTCTGCTTCTATTCTCTTTATCTTCCCAAAATACCATCTGTTAAATTCAAATAAAAAAATTGTATTCCACTCATCTCTCATTTATTAGTCTTCACTATTCACTGGTCCGTGAAGAGACGTTTGATGCTTTGGTTTGTAAGAAGCTGTCAACTATCGCAAAAATATATATTCTGTACCACCTGAACAGTTTGTCAATGAAATTCTAACGGGTTATAAACTATGCACAGACCTATTCTGCCATGCAATGAATGAAATTCTAATGAAAGGTATTTACCACATATTACATGTCCTCTGGTGCAGTACAAAGCGTTACTGGTTTATATTTGACTGCCAAGAATCAAGAACATGGAAAATTGCACGCTGATATGTGTTTAGTAACATTTTACACATGATGGATAGGTGAATTAGTTACATATTACATTGATAAATCATGACTCATAATTATACGCAAGTAATTATTACGGCGGACTGCAACATGAATGACTGATAATTGTTAAGTGCACCTAGTTATCACAATTAAGTCAGTCATTACCACGACGCTCATATGTATCCATTATTACCTATTAAACACGTCATTAGTGGTGGGCTTATATAATGATTTTTAAGCTCTGCTTTAACAGTGAGGATTTGTTTCTGGGTAATTTGTCTAAATTCGTGTTCTTGTGTATTCCTAAGCTATTCCAGACTATCATTGCATAGATCCAAGATCTGACAGTCGATGAAGGTCACGAATGCAGCAACCACCAGCCGCATAATGCTGACAAGAATGGTACCAACTAACTTTCCGTTTTAACGTTGAATACAGTAGACTTCAGGATTTGGAGAAGCATCTCAATTTATTTTTTTAATTAAAGGAAGAACTTACGGCTCTGCTTCAATGGACTTCAGTTTGGCAACGTAATTAGATGGAATGTACCCTTCTTGTTTTGTGCTTCTTGAGCGAGCGAACCACCAGTCGCCTTGAGTATCGTTTAGAATCTCTAAATGTTCTCCTTTCCGGAAACTAAGGTCTTCATCCGTTCTGGCGTCATAATCGTAAAGGGCCACGAAAATTCTTGCATTTGCTTGTGTACTGGCATTATTTGGCACCTGTAACAATAATTAGTCATTTATCGAGTGAGTCTTAAAGTCTCGAATTACTGAATCGCCAATTACACTCATAGACATTTCCCCTATTGTTGAGGTCTCAGCGTCAGTTACATGATTCAATTATGGAACTTGTAATAACGCAACAATACACAATAAAAAAATAATTGCGCATAATTCTTTAATTTTTAGATAGTTAAATTTATCTTCACGCACATTTCATTGTTAAGTGCAAGCAGTAATGAACTGGATGCCAAAAAATTCTTCAACCTTTAAGTTTTCCCCATTGTACGCAAGTATGAAGTACAAAGAATTCGCCCTTTCCTTGGCCATTCACAGGAATTACAGACAATAAGACTAATGAAAATTCAGGCCCAGTTTAATTCCATGCGCATGGCAATACTTTAAGTGCAATAATCATAATCCACCTGTCTCCCTTCTATCTCATTTGTCTGTCAACATTTGACACATTTTCAAACTCAACTATGCAAATCCCTTAAACTTATTCCGGTCTGGCGCTTAAGATTTTTAAGTTTGTTAGACGATGTATTTATATCGTCATGCATGTGGATTTCAATCCGCAAAGCGTTATGTACACGAAACTCACGATAAATCTTTAGTGTAGTAGTTTTTACACGCGGTTGAATGTGCTGAAGGTTTCTACTTCAATTCAATGATTCAAACTACTTAATTCTATGTTCCTGTTTAAGATTAAGACATTTTTGAGCTTGTGTTATAACAAAGAATATGACAGCTTTTTGTATTTTCAGGTGAACTAAGGCTGATGCTGGTTCAGACAACGGAATGATAAAAATAGGTGTGCATGCTTAGCATCAAGTTCGTTAGCAATCCTGTCACCTCACGATTGACAATGCAGGAATTGTCATAACTGCGTTGACACTTGTATTGCCAATTGTCGAATACTTTTCCTTGACAGTCGAGTCAACAGTTTAAATTAAAGATTTATTCCATACAAGTACACGAGTAATTTGTCTAATCTTTACTATGCCCATCTTGGCCCAAAATGTTTAAAAAAGGGATTTGATGTGTTACATTGCATTGCATCGTTGTATGAATTTCAAAGTAGACAAAACTTACAAACTGCTGATGAATTTAATAAAGAGGTTTATAGTTTACAACGAAAGGTTGTTTGTAATAAAAATAGTCCAGCGATAGGACTGGGGAGGGAGGAATTAGAGAACAAATAAATTAAGTTGATAGATCTGAATCGGTTTCTGTAATGGTGCCATAAGGCACTTTTCTTTCCAACATAAGCATTTCAGTCAAGTGTCTTGTCTTATGTCTCGGTGCATATGTTATTCTCAACTAGGACGAGACTTTGGCCAAAACCCAATTAACAGATGTAATTACTCTAATGAAGACTGAATGATGGGCTATCAAAATGTAGAAATGATGGTAGCGGTATTGGCGAATAAAACCTCTGCGTTAGGCCAAGCCGATCAAACCACAAATTCATTGTAATAGATTGTTGAAAGTGCTTCCAAATGTGTGAATGAATTATCAATTATTTCCTGAAACTTAAATATCGAACCCTCGCCAGGAAGTTCGTTTCATAAGATTCTATGCACTACAATAAAATGAACAAACAGTTTAGTTCCAAGAAAGTTAAAGACGTACTTGCGAACTGATGTCCGCGTCGGGGACGGGCGGCAAGGAGTTAGGATTCCTGACATGGTGACCTCCATGAGGTCCATGCATGTGAGAATTGGGCGTGTGATTGTGTCCATCGGGACCTGAAGTCGGTTCCGAAATTCCTTGCAAAATTCCACTAACATTGTTTCCCACACCTCCTGCCACATTCACTGACCCGTCTAACTGTCCATTGGATCTGCCACTCACGTCCAAAGGCCTATTGCCCGCAGTAGAACTCAAGCAATTTCCCATTTTGCTGTTGGATGAAGAATCTTATCTTAAGCCACTCTCACATTCAGATGATTTAATGGGTCCATTAACTGTGAATAATTTTTTATCCTGTTCAATGGAAGTGCATCCTGTGCTGCTTAACTATTTTGATGAGTTGACACCTTTCTCTTTCTTGATTTATATCTCTACACATCACAAATCACATCTTTAACTCATATAAAAAGTATGTATGAATCTACAACTCTGGGGAACTTCTGCTCAAGGAATTTTGCAGTCAACAGTAACAAATTATGTAGGTAGTAAGGCTACAGATTTAAGTACTTCGTTCTGCTGGTCTGTAGAAAATTGGCAGTTGAGTTTTGAGTAGTAGTAAATGTCACAATTCACAATTTAGGAGAAAAATATTGCACAAATTAGGAACACAGAAGTGGAGGAAACTTGTAATGCAGACCGAGTTCTTCGTTCTTTGAACAAATTGGTCTGTATAGTTATAGTCGGATAGGCATTCTTGAGTCTTGACGATGGGCAAAAGCCTTGTAGAAGGATGTTTGATGATGAGTTACATTATTCTTGTACTTGTTCTGTGATGCTGATTGACAGTCAGCAAGTTAATAGAAGTTGGAGGAACTGCAGATTGCACTTGCTACTTTTTCATTCGTATAGAGTTCTGCTTTAGCTTAATCAGCATTCGATGATGTTAGTCCAATCCGGTCTCTCTGCAAGTAAATAAAATTTACTCAAATTAAATTCAAGTTTCACGTCCACCGTTCAAGTAAATATTGACTAAACGACAGTAAGTTTGTGTCGTGCAGGGTGCTGTGTTAAATGTTAAAGTACCAAATTCACTGAGTTTCTGGTTTCAATATAAATATTATATTTATGCTTTCTGGTGGCTGTAAGTAATAGGAAATGGAATGCAGTTGAATAAAGTGTCTATGTGTGTGCAGAGTTGAATTTCACTTTACCTAATTATTTAAACTGCTGCATGCTGTGCTGACCAATTTTAACTACTCTGCCCATGTAGGCATTATTGTTCAGTTTTTAGATTTTAGTTGGTAAACCTACAAAATCTTTGGTAACACACGGAATAATTTTGTATGTGGATACAATGCAGAGAGGTTTTTTGGAGAATGAATGAATTTTTAGACTTCAGGGATCAGAGACCATGAAATGATTGCCGATTGTGTGTGTATCTCGTCATCATCAACAGATATTGGGGGTTAAATCCTGATCAATTTGCATGAAGATATGGAAGTACAATCAAAACTCGACTGTTGACCGCATCATCATCACCTACACTGCTTCATTCATTCCAAGTTTTCTAGTTGGATATTATGCCCGTAATGATGAGAAGGTGGGCTCTACAGAGTATATAGCGTGTCAGTTGAAGTATCACGTATCTCTCATCAGATGCGATGAAGTAACCTAATAAACCAAAGAGGTGACAGGATGTCGATAGATTAATCCTAATTGTACGGTTTCAATTTTTGTTCCCTTTGAAACGTGCAATTTATTGTCAAACCGTGTGGCTTTGAAACTCCCAAGGGATTTCAAGAGCAGATGATCATGAATAGCTTAACGTGTCCCTGACTCCTTGCAATTGCAACACACACACACGGATGGTCTCCTTTCCATTCGGAATATAAAAATGTGTTTGTTGCTTACACACTTTGGCAAATTCTAAATGGCAATGCGTGTTGAGTTGAATCCTCTTAAGAATAAAAAACTAAGTAAGTAGCTTAGAAGAAAAACCGGTAGAAGGGCAGCTCATCCTATTACTTCATTTTATTATAACAGTTACTGCATTAAGTAAAACCCTGTTTTTCATTTTGAATTAAGGTTTGCATGGTATATTAATTACGAAGATTGTTCTTGTTCCAACTCTTCCAAATGAACTTGTCTAAGGACAATCACTGTGATTGAATCGAGTCAAGATTCTTCTCGGTTGTTACTTTGTGAAAAATTATCACATTTAAGTGTAGACACCTTTCATCTATATAGACAAAGTATACCAACAAAGTTAAACTTTTCTTTTTTAGACATACACATTTTAACATGTCGTAGGCTTTAAGCGTTTAACTAACGTGAATTGAAAATTAATACGTGCCAGAATTGTCAATTTAAATGTATCTCTGTGTGCGATCTGATTTTTCTTAGATAAGCGAAATAAACTGTATTCATCCTTAATTCCTTCTTTAGATTGACTCGATCTACTTTTTATTCTCATTTAATTTATAGCCGTTTCCTCTGGCAAAGTCACTCAAAAAGTATAGCCTTCGATCACTTTTCAATCTCGAGTCTTTAGTCTAATACACACTATAGGCTGTTTCAATAGTGAAGAACCTTTTTCAGGTTAATTTTGGTAGGCAGGTTACTGGAGGTTTCTAAGCGACTTAGGCAAATTTAGCACGCATTTAAATGCGTGTTTACGCCCGATAGCCTGCCTACTTTCCCAGGGTCCTATATTTTTGAAACAGCCTGTAGATGCAATACAATTTGAATTGACAGGTCTGTCCTTTTCAGCCACCCTTTTAAATCACTTCTCATTGCCGACCAAGTCAACACGATAACTAAAAAGTGCATAAGGCTTTAGATAGAGACCTTACAGAGACATTGAGACTTTAAATCGAATTCATTTACTAGTTATTATGCACTACTTGCTACTTCTTGTTTATACTTTTCGATTCTTGTCAGGCCAATCAATTTGCTTTAAATGCTGAGATAATAATGTGCAATTCACTTGAATGTATGAGGTACCACTTACTATATATACACTATACACTAAATGACTGAATCAGATGCTCCTGTAAGGGAAGTACCATTAATTTAGATTTGGGCGATAGTTGCGAGTATACAAAGCCATGTTCTGAGAAAAAAATAGCGATTGGAAATTGAGAGAAGCGGATGGTAAAGGAGTAAACGCCCTATCAAATTGGTTAAATCGCTGC
>JAQGAB010002593.1:0-11613 GCA_034696565.1 Isotomurus graminis
TGATCGTCCTCAATTTGTTTTCTGCTGTCTTCATACAACTCCACTCGATCTGCTAGAATCTTTTTTTCTCGATTCAATATTCTAACATCCACTTTGCATAAGCCATGATCTTTCTTCTCATTTCCTAAATCAGTACTCAATTGTTGGCACGTGACCCTGAGTTCATCTACAGAAGCTTTAAGGTCGCTGTTTTCAGATGTTAATTTGCGTATCTGATCTTCATAGAACTGCTCCTTCATTGTATTGTTCGCATTTCTGTCGGATTCTCGTCTGTCAATACTCTGGCGTAGAATACACTCAGTTTGGATTTTCTAAACAGATAACATTAGAGCATGAAGTCCTGTAATAAATGATTTAATTGCTATAAGAAGATTCCCATTAAAAACTTACATCGTTTTCGGATGCATTAAGCGACTTTTCCAGCTCACGAATTCTATTCTTCATTCTGGACATTTTTGCTGCCATTTCACCATTTGAAGACTCCAAGGCTTCCATTTGTCTCACCAGTTGCTCATTATCTTTAACAGCTTCACTTAGCTTAATTTTAACCTCATGGACATTCTTAAGCTCCAAGGATTTCTGTTCACGATCCTCATGAAGCTTTGTCAACTGCTGTTGAGCCTCGTCAAAGAGAACACTTAAATTATGAATTTTACGGATGTACGTTTTATGCGACTCTTTCATATCCTGTAGTGTGACGTCTCTTGCATTCCTTGACTCCTCTAATCTTCCCCTTAACTGTTCGATATCATTTTGCTTCTCCTCAAGTCGCCGCGCTTGATCAGAAATGGTTTGTTCATATTCCAACAGTTTCCTGCCAGTGCCAACTGGCTCTGTAGCTTTTCGAGTGTCAGCTGACCTCGCACTTCCGTCCAAACTATTGGAAGCCATCGCGGCGGCCCCTCGAGCGCTCCTTCCCCCACGACCTCTGGCAAACTCTGCCGACATGTATTCGTCACTAATCCTGTAAACAAATAAATACTACATTACTTTCACGATAATTAAACATTTGACCTCTACGCCCCTCAGTATGTCTTCCAAGACTTTTCAACCCATTATTTAAGTCTACCGAAGAGTTAAAAATCCCAAATTACCTGTCAACACCCAAAACACTGAAAATATCCACTTACCTATAAACTCTCCTTTCAACCCAAATAATTCCGGCCCAGAGACCCCGTAACCACTTTTAAACCTCAAACCACCACTTAAGTACGCCAAGTAACAACACCAAAAGTACCAAGTGCAACTCGGAAAATTTAGAAATCAATCAATGTTTTCAGGAAAATGTGATGAGATAATAAATTTCATGTGAGCCTACTGAAGATGAGAAGGAGTCGTTGATTCTCCAACCGCCACTTTTCGCTCAACTGACAAATGACAGTCCCTCCGGTTTCTATCTACGCAGGGGCGTACTCAGTCCATCTGGAAGGTGTTGTTTGGTTCAGTGTCACTTTTTTCACTTTCCTTGTAGTCAACGATTAATCTCTTTACATACCAAAATTCCTACGGTTTCGAAATTTCAGTAACTATGGGTGTGTTATGTAGAGTACGGTCCTGAAATGAGGCCGTGTGTGTATGCCAAAGCAAAACCCTTTGAGTGTGGCTGTGTGTTTCTCTTTGTTCACTACCCACTCACATCCAAATCCAATAGTGCTACACTGTCATTGTTGTTGTTTTCATCCGTCCAGATGATTTAAATCCTTTTTCCTTCTTCTGGACTTAATAAACTACCACGTAGCTTCTGATGATCAACAAAATTAATTACCCCACAAAATGAACTATAATACAAGCTTTCATAATAAAAAATAAGACGTAGTAATTGTGTCCTCCTTTCTTGTGTTTATTCATCTGTTAACACAGCGTTTTAATTTGAGATTCATACATTATCAGCATTTTATGGAATGAATCCATTAAACGTGGTAATTAAAAGTATGGAATTGATGAATAAATATTCAGAGAGATGTGTTTAAGAGTATAAGGTGCACTTGCAACTAAAGAAGTAGTCTAAAAGATGAAATAATATTTATTTGAACATGACAAACATTGCATGTTGAATAAAATCCAAAATGATTCAATTTTTGTTGTAGTTTAAAAAGGGATGACTAAAATATGCCATGTGGTGATAATGAGTTCCTCTGAGTAAAGATCTTTTATTGTAACCTTTCAACCTTGGGAGGTTGAGGAGGAGGAGGAACAGAGATTAGAAATATACACCCAAGTGTATATTACATATGAATCAATACATGTATATGTGTATGTTTGTATGGATTCCTTACAATTGTGGACACGAAGGTTCCTTTTCATGTAAAAAAGGCAGCGATTGATATTATTGGTACACAGAATATGTATATATTTATGTATTGAAGCTTTTAGAAGACCCTGGCTAAAAACATCCATCGAATTCATGCTATCATCGGGTTTCGTAAATTGCAAATGATGAGCATATCCACACACATACAAACAGGGAGAGTATTAAGTGAAGCCTCAAGTCCAAAGTCAATTGTAATAAGGTTATATACTAAGGTTGGTTTAGTAGAGAAATCTTTTTCTTGCTGAATATTCTGGTTCGTCCGGTTTTGTAGAGGTTGAAGACATTGTAGAGTCGATTGTATGTATAGAGAGTAGTAGAGAGTACCCACTGCGAATTTTATCTGTACGTGGAAATGTACATACGTCCTTCTACACATCTTTTTCATGCTTAGACTAAATAACTGTGATATGCAAAATAGATCGCGATAGTCAAGTTGACATGCACTGCTACGAATGAACGGACATTATTAGTCATTTTAGTTCGTGTGGGTTGCTAGAAAGTTTGACTCGCAATCAAAGTTTTAAGTTACATTCAGTCTATTATTTTGTACATAGGAACATTTGGAAACGCTCTTCCTCTGGGTGACCGTGAATTATAGACGAGGAGCAGGAGGCAACTTATTCTCGATTAAGTTTTAACCCAAAGAGCTAATCATTTAATCTGTCTCAGTTCTTCTTCTTCTGTGGAACTGTTCCTCTGTGGTCCGTACTTAATCACCTCCTTTGTCTTTTGGAGGTGAGTTGGGGATATTTTATTAGCGAGATGGGAAAGTTTTGTGGTTGTGGGGAGTAATTTTTGGATTACTGGGAAAGAGGGGACTATTAAGACTTTAAAATGATTTACACGAGTGTTTCTGAATTTATAGAATCATGAGGGCTGTTTATCCTTTGGTAGTCTTGGTGGTGGTCTTCAGTTGTCTTGGGGGATTGTCTGCATTAGACTCAGATGAGACTACGACAACTACGGAAAAGGCTACGACAACTGAAAAGACCACAACTACTGCATCTACCACTACCACAACTAAGGCAACTACTACTGCTGTTCCGACTACTACAGAGATTCCAACTACACCAAAGCCCGTGGTGGTTAAGGCATTTCCAGACAACATTGGGAACTGGAATGTCACTGATTCTGCATCAAACATTACGTGCATCAAGGTGAACGCAGCTATTCAACTGGCAGTGAATTTCACTGTTCTTGGGGAGAATAAAACTGAAGAAGCTAAAGTTGGAAAGGTGGATGTTCCTGAAAATGCCAGTGCGACTGGGAAATGCGCTAGTGACTCGCAAACACTGACTTTGAAATGGGAGAACAAGGAGAACAAAACTAACCAAGTTGTCCTTACATTCACTGCATCTGAAGATAAGAACACAACCACTGGGAACTTCTCTCTGACATCAATTGATGTGATCATTTACAAGGACAATGAAACCTTCCCCAACGCTACATCGCCTGGAGATCCAGTGACTGTCACTTTGAAAGAAACGCCCATCTTTACTACTCCTTTGAATAAGTCTTACCGTTGCCAATCGGACTTTGAAGTAAAGCCATCCAACTCTACAGTCGCAGTGGACTTCCAAAACTCTCAGGTGGAAGCTTTCCGGAAGACGCTCTCTAATGACACTCAATTCAGTACGGAATTCGTCTGCACGGCTGACCAAGTTGCCTCACAATCTTTCTGGATGTCATTCTTTGTTGGTATCTTCGTCGTGCTGTTGATCGCAGCAGCCATCGCAGGAGTCACTATGTTTATCATCCGCAAACGACGAAGTCGCGTTGGCTCAGGTTACGAGAATATGTAAAAGATACTTGAGTCGTCATCCAAAGATAACTTTATTACTATGTTACGCATCTTAGCCAACACATATTTCAAAACCTGTCTTTATCTGGGGTTAATTTTTAAATTGCTCATTTGTTTAGTCTAAAACGTTCGTAATAAATCAGTTCAATATGTTTTACTCGAATACTTTTGGAAAACTTGTATGGAAGCATTTATAAGATTTGTTCTGTTCATATGAAATCAAAGAACATCCCTACAGATATATGTAAGCATACGGACGAGTCTTCAAAAGCACTAAAAGCAGCATTTTCGTCAGAATTGCATATCAAAGTACAATTTGACTAAATCAGCATATAAATCAATCTGTAAATTTTTACTAAACTAAATCTGCCATTATGGAACAAAGCAGAATAAGTGTTTTTTGTGTAGTGAAGTCAGTTTTAAGCTCATTGTTTTAATACATTATAATTGGTTCATGGTTTCCTGTTGCATCCAGGAATGCTTTGTGTATAATGAATCATAGGTAAAGAAACAAATAATGATGCGGTTTAATGAGTATGAATAATAATACCCCATGTTTCCACATTTAATTCACCCTGAGATTTTATCTTTATCTCTGGGCTTGAAGAACTCGTATATTTAGTTCAAACAGCTCCAGGCAAAATGTACAGCTCACATAATCTGCCTAATACTTCTGGAGGACGGACTTGTTGAATACACACACAATTGTTGTGCAGCTGTATAGTTATTTAATAAGATATCAGTCAGCAGTCTCGGTGTGTTTTTCAAGACTGTTTCTTTATATTTGCTGACATTATCTCTTTGAGTGCTGAGGAGTAGCTGGATTCTACTTAATACATTAGACTATCTCCAATATTCTACGGTCAATTGTATTCTGATTTATTTTCGAAAAGTACAAGGAGTACAAGGAGTATTTAAATTTCAAGTTGTAATTTACATAGGTCATTATTGGTATCTTCCACACAGAAAAATACATCTTTGTCCGTAGATATTACGTAAAAAGATTTCCATTGGAAATTTACTCTTCGGGGAGTCTACACATTTTAATTTACCCATGTGATATTCTAGTTCTAAAATTAGCTGACACGTGAGATGTCCAAAGTATAAATCTCTTGAGTCATTCACTGATATTTCAATTTGTGAGTGCATTGTGCATTTAATTTTTATTCTGATTAACTGGCACCCGATCTCTCTTGTTTAATATTGTTTGCTTTAAGAGCAAATTCTGGAATGAACGAGTTGAGAATCTTGTGGACTTTTTATATCATTTAAAATCATTGGAATGTATACGCATGGTTTTTAATCTAAGTCAGCTCACTTAATATTCGTGAAGAGTGCACGACAAGTGACTAAGTTGTACCGCAGTATGTGTCGGAGTATACAAGAAATATGACAACATATTAAGTGTCAAGTGACAAGTACAAAGTTGTGAAATATTTTGATTTTGGGATCATTAAGGAAGATATTAACCATTAAAAAGTGTGTTTTCATGAACTACTGACGTCAATCAAGGAACTCTCATTCGTAATCATCTGCGACTTAAATACGGGTAATGCATTTTGAAATTTCTTTCGTACACTTTAAGAATACAATGAAATCACGAACATCTACTTGGAAGGTGACATGAATAGATTCATTCAATAAAATGAATGGGTTTTCCTAAGTGAATGTACTACATATGAAGCACCGGCGGGTTGAGGTGAAGACCTAAATGAATAGCATCATTATGATTTTGTATTTCCATTGCGTCTCAATGCACTCTATAATAATATGCTTCCAAGAAGTGTGCATGAAAAGGTAAAGAAGCTATCATACAGTAACAATGGTATGAACCCTTTAATAAATCTTCTAAGAATATTCTGAGACATGGAAAGCGCTACAGAAAGTCAAATGTCCGTACAGAATTGAAGCAACCTTTGTGTTAGTTTGTATTTAATTTTCCAATCTGGATGTGAGTCACCGAGTGGAGTAGTAAGGTATATCACCATAATATCATAATAATATGTTTAATCTGTCCACACTGAACTTGTGTCGAAGTGGAATCAATAAACATTTACTAAGTGAAGGTTATATTAAATCATTGAGTTACACGAGAAGCAAGGATGTTAATATTAGAGTACGGATTTACGTGTCATTATCTGGAAAGCATGCCAAATGCCATAACGGGAGTGTTTTATTATGCTAAATGCTAAGCATATTGAATAAGATCAGGTTGCTTCCAAGTATTATATGGTTGATATGATTCTTCCCCGATAGGAAGTTAAATGGGAAATAAAAGCTCATCGGAAAGGAGGAGGGGGTCCAAATACTCCCATTCAATACAGACGTCAAACGATATTCAGCATGAACAGACTCGCCAGCGGCAGCTAGTTAAGTCGGCGTCATGTGGCACGATGATGATAATGAGTCAAGAGAACCAACAAGTGTTTAGACATGGACAACCTTCAGACTCCGATTTGATAATTCAGTGTACAAAAGATCTCCAGTATCCTTCGACTCAGCTGAAGCTCTCGTCTCCAACTCTCCTGGGCGATCAATCAAGCAATTTGACTGGGAATACCCATCACTACAACATTCACAAGCCAGAGCAACTCTTGGGATTCAAGTCGTTGTTTGTCAACAGTAGAAGTGGGAGTGATTCTGAAGGGTTCAAGGAAGGAAGTCTACCAAGTGGAAAAAGAAGCCAGTCTGCACTGGATTTCCTAGCGTCAAAGAGTCCCTTACATGGGCTCATAAAAGGAAGGCTTAGTAAGGGTAGTTGTGATGAATTAGATGTCAGCTTAAGTGGAAAGAAGGTCTCTCCCGTAAAAGCTGCAGATAGGAATTGCCTAAGACCTCCTCCATTAAAGACGGAAGGAACCGTATCGTCTGCTCCCAAAAAAATGGAATGCAACTTGGACAAGTTTGCTAAGGTACGCAAAAAATCGTTTACCCATTAAAAGGAAAACACATTTGTTCATGGATTTTTTGTTGTGCAGCTTTTGGCTCAAGTCACGGGTCAGAAACAAGGGCAGATCTCGTCAGAAATATTTAAAGTATGATTTAATTAATTGAATTTTAATTATCTGAAAGATTATATATAAACCTCAAATGTTTACAGAAAAACATCGTCCCCGATAGTGAGACTGTCGCAAAGTATATGTGGCATCTATTTGCGAACTATAAAGATTGCAATACCGTATCAGAAAGTTCCTTCATACAGACGGCTGAAAAAATCTACACTTTGATCACTGACAAAGATCAAATCACGTTTTATCTCAAGGTTAGTCCTTCTTCCTGTTTGTTATTAGTGAGATGAGAGGAAATCTCGTGCTTATGTCTTAATGAGGTCTTTTTAACTGTAAGATGAGGTATGGAGATTCCATGCACATACTTCACGAGAGAAAAGATGCTTAAAATGAGTAGTTCCATGAGTTTATGATCTTGAGTTTTATGGAGAAAACAAGGTCTTGTCTCCTTCAAGTTATACACGGAGACATACTCCAGTAAAGCTCAGTAGAATTGGAAATGTTCAACTTGAACAGTTTTTGTTATGCGTGTGTTAATTTAATTGTCTGTTAGTTTGCACTAGTTTGCTATAGCAGCCTTAATACTTTAAGAATGATTAATGTTATGTTTTTTGTTAGCGTAAACTTGCAAACGCATGAGATGGAAGCTGTGAATATTGTGTAATGTCTAACATGAACTTATGTGTTGTTCTTAGGTGTTTGGGTCTGGAAAAGATTCCGTGGATAGAGATGCATTTGTGGATTTCCTCATCGGATCTTATCAACTGTATGCAGCCGGTAATGGAGATAAAGTAGAGTCGTGGAATCAAGATGACGATTTCGATGGGAAGGAATGGATAGAGTCTGTCACTAAATCGTGTGTATGTGCTTTAATAAGCCTTTTGGATATTTTATATGCGCTGAAGAGCGATTAGTGACATGATGAATATTTGTTCTTCCGTGTCTTATGTAGTATCATATAAAAGATGAGATGTCCGTGTGTTTTCTCTCCAACTGGCTTCTTACCAACCTTCCGCGTCTATTGATTCAGTTGCACAAGTACATACTCCACCAGCTAACCACCGGATACACCCAGTTAGCCAGTGGAAATAAAACCATAAATGTATGTTGGAAATCCTTTCTATTTTAAGATCTGTTCCATGTACTTAATCTTTTAGATATGGGATGCCAACTTGTTTACTGTATAGACAAATGAACGACCCTTGTGATTATGTTTATAGAAAAAGATTAATGACATTTATTTAATAGTCCTTGTGTATTGCAGACATCACTGGCAGGAATAACTCCAGTGGTAGACGGAGCAACCCTGAATAATGCGGAGGATGACAATGGATTCAATAAATCTGATCAAGATGGAAAAGTAAACCCAATTTTGCTGTGGCTGTTCCGATCTTCGTTGCCTAACAAATTTGTGTCCATCTTTGACAAAAAAGTTGACCAACCTTCGAATCAGTCTCGGGCTTTAAGTCCGTGTCAGCTGTTACAGCAATTTGTACGTGTCAATTACAGCAAAAAATACAGGAGAAAACTTTATATTATTATGACAAAACTCTACTTTAGATGAACAGTCGACAACCTCCTGAAAAATGGTCCCTTCTGTACAACAGTGAAAACGATGGGCTAAGCATAAATCGATTTCAGTTTCACGTATTTAATTATCGAGGGCCAAATATTCTTATTGTCAAAGCTGACAACGGATACACGTTAGCTATTGCTTCAGACAATGAATGGAAAGAAAGCTGTCATTTCTGGGGAGGAGAGGATACTGTACTGCTGCAGCTGCAACCTGAATTTCGTATTGTAGAAAGTAAGTAAAAGACTATAAATATTATTGTGATTTATCACTGAGGTAATTTCTAACTCGGGCTTGTCTGTGTGTACGTAGAAGGGGCAAAAATATTGTACGCCAATTTTTCTATACGAGGATATCCATTTGGAATACAATCTGGAAAGGACCCTAGAAATGTTTCCCTTGACATAAAACCAGACTTTTCGTACGCTCATTTCAAAAAGATTCCTTGCCGAATTCAGAAACTTCTCGTGTATGGATGTGCCCCAACTCAAGCAAAGTAAGTAAAGATGAATTAGGCTGGATTGTTTCAGTAACCTGATTTATTTTCCTCTCTATTAGGACATCTCAAACTGAATACAAAAAGTGGGAGGCCAAACAATGCGAGAACATTCGGAAAGTTAACATTAACTCGGCTGAATGGAAAGAAAATCCAGACAAGTACCTGTTGGAGTTGGCAGGAGCGTATAGAAGTTACGATAACTGATCAACTCATCCATTTGTCCATATGAACTAATTATGTACAGTTAATGAGTAAATAGGAAATTTAGATAATGCACACTTGTATCACGACCACAGTAAGCTCAGTGTATACAAATAGAAAACTAAAAATACGATACCTGAAACGAAATATGTAAAAATTACCACAACGAAAGCTAAAAGCTTGTAGCGCATTACTTTTAACTCTCTTTCGTATGGTTTCTCTCTACAATTAAGTTTCAATTGTATAATTTATAACTTATAAGCAGTTACTTAGTACTGCAAGGATCGCATGTGATTTTGAAAGTCAGGACAGATTAGAATTAGAAAAAGGTTGTTTTGCTTCCTGCACTTGTACAGCATTCAATACAACATTTATAAATGAAACGTATTTTTGATCTAATAAATTCTTTCTACGCCGATGGAACACTCGATAAAATACTATCTGTAAGTTTTCTCATCTTTTATTGAACTACATTTGTAGTACAGTTATGTACTAATTGACTTGTTGCGATGCATAATTAACAGCTAAAATTACTTATCTCTACGATTGTATGGTTAAGGTTATCGATGCCTCATGTAGTAGTCAATAACGGAAGAGAAAGCTGCAAATCCAGCAGCTCCAAGTAAAGCTGGTTTCACTCCGGCTGAAAAAGATTGAAGTTGATACATTGAATTACCTAAAGAACTGACTTAATCTAATGGCTAATTTGAATATAAAAATACCTCTTAATCCAATAAGTCCACCTACAATTCCTCCTGACATAGTTCCATTCTTCCAATCACTTGTGCCCCGACACTGTTAACAAATATTATACTTCAGCATCCTTCAACTTTACCTTTATATATTGTACTTTTTAACATGATAAGTCACTAGAACATTGTTTCTTACCGATTCTATCGTACACTCAATAGAAGCAAACATGGCCCCAATAATAGCAAAGTTTTTGGCATGGCTCATTGTTGTAGCCTTCATGTCACGGAAGACTTCTCTAGCCGTCTGTTGTTTTGCATCAGGTCCAGTGATTGTTGGATTCACACTGGCAGAGAAAAGTCCAATTACTCCTCCAAGACCGTATCCTAATTAATTACAACATATTATACATAAAACATCCTTAGCAAATTACAGAACAATATTTAACTCCCTTAAAGTATGAAAACTCACCTAGAACACAACTCATGAAACATTTGAACGCACAACTTTCAAAGATGCCTTCGATAAGTTTCTCTTCATTTGTTTTGACGATGACAGGTCCGTATGTTCGAGGAACTAGAATCCCATCCCGTAGTCTAGTGTCCTGCGGACTAATTAGCTTAAACATGACATTCCTGAATTGCTCGTCGCTTAAAGTCCATTTAGTCTCTTGGGGAGGTTGTAAAGATGAGTTTCTGCTTCCAAAGATATTCATTCTGTCCTATACAACTTGTTTGTATCCAACAAAACCGAAATTGGTCCGCTGACCGCGAATAATCCACGAGGAATCCGTAACTCTTCCCCACAAGGCACAACTCCTAGCAACCAAACCCAAACAAACCATCACATTAGAAAAACATTCGCGTAATCGCCTCACTTATTCCAAACCCTTACAACCATTTATTTCTCTATTCTGCTTAATTGCAACCAAAATTACTAGTCACTATGCCTGGGGCAGAAAATTTACTAAACAAAGGGGGTCTATACCTTGACGACTTAACCAGAAAACTGCGACTCCTTCACCCCGACGTCCATCAACTTAGTCAAGAGATCACCACCGAATGTGCAGAGTATGGAGAACGTAAGTAAATACTTTTAACTTGTGTTTTAACTGAAAAAACGATGGTAATCCGAAAGATTAAAAAGTGAGAATACCGTGCACAGCGGTGGTGGTGGTGGTTGCGGAGTGTGAAACACACGAGAGAATTTGCTGGAGAACATCGCTGCCGCCGAGATTGGATGAGAGTCTCACGTTTCCCCCAAAGTGGCGGGAAGATCAAACTAATTCGTACGGTGGGTGTGTTTGTTTTCAGTTGCTGAAGCGTGTGGGTCGGTTGCGGAACGTCTTGTGGGGAACCTGCGAGTTTTGGCGGAAGGGGCGACGAAGGAACAACTGGCGGTGGTGGGAAAGCGCAGTCGACTCCTGGAGGAGAGTACTGAAGGGTCACGCGCTGTTGGTCACCATAAGGCGACCCTTGCCGAACGGAAGGATCATTTAGAACGTCTCAGCCAGCAGCATGAAGCGCTTCT
>JAQGAB010002594.1:0-11612 GCA_034696565.1 Isotomurus graminis
GCTTACCAGCTTGTCCGGAGTACCCGGTGATTTCAGTAGGAGCGATGTTGCTTTCGCCGACCTCATTGATAGCCCTCACTCTAATCTTGTATGGCTTGTACGTAGGTTGATTTTCGATAACGAGTTCGCTTCGTGTCCAGTCTCTTATTTCCTCTAGCTGCCATTCAGATTGCCTTTCTGTTCCATCGTGCTCGTCTTCGGGTTTCCATTGCACTTGGTACTTGAACTTGGGTGCATTGTGGTCGATTTCTTGCATGGGAGTCCATGAGATGAGTAAGTTGGTGGGGGAGTTTCCGTGCCCTTTGACGTTCTCTGGATTCTTGTAAGGGACATCGGTGGTTGTGGTGCAAACTTCCGAGTGAAGTGAAGGTAAGGACGGTCCAATCTTGTTTCTCGCGATGACTCGGAACGTGTAATTTGCCCAGGGTGACATGGACACGGTGTATGCAGTTTCAGTTGCCGGAACGTCCTTGCTTGCGACTTCCCACGTGTCCGGTGTGAAACTTGTGTTGTACTGGATAGTATAATGTAAAATGGGGCTCCTGTTGTCCCCCATGGGTTTCCACCTGATGGTTGAATCGCGTTTTCTACACTCGATACCAGTTAACTCGGGACGATTGGGAACGTCTTGCACAATCAATGTTGCGCTTGCTGTAGCATTGTCATATTCTGTCTTGGCTAAGCAAGTATAGACACCAGAGTCAATTTCAGTCGTCTTGTCGATTGTCAACGAGTTGTCTTGCAGTTTGACATAACGCTGTTCTGCGTCAAAGTCAATCTGCTGGTTGTTTCTAAGCCAGTCGATTTCCAAGTTGAGTGTGGAATCTGTCACTGCTGAACAACGGAAAGTGGCCGTTGTACCTGCGGGTACTTCGTAGTCTTCAGGGTTGTCGACAATTCTAGTGTGCTCTGTGGGAATTAAATCAGGAATTAAACATACGAACTTTAAATATTGAAAAAGTGTGTGCTCACCTTTGACAACCAGCGTTCCCTCCGCAGAGTCGTTGCCAAACTTGTTTCTAGCATCGCAAATGTACTCTCCAGCGTCAACAAAAGAGACTCGTTGGATATTGAGATCGCCATTGTCAAGAACTTGAAACCGCCCTCCTGTGAGTTCCTGATTGTTTCTCAGCCATCTCACCAAAGGTTTCGGTGCACCAAACACGCGACATTGAAGAGTGACGTCCTTTCCATCAGTTGTAATCACGTTCTGTGGCTTTTCCAAAATCTCGGCAGGAAGAGCTGAAAACACCAAGAATTCAGTTATTGACAGACACTCACACTCCACTAATAAAAACACAGTTAATTAATCAACTCACCGAGAACATTAACGTAGACGTCTTTGTACACGTATCCAAAACTGTTTGTAGCGTTGCAGCCGTAATTTCCGGTATCTTCTTTTTTGATGTTCTCAATCACAATCTTATTTCCGATAATCTTTCTTCTAGGATTAGGATCAGCTTGCGAGAGTGGAAATCCATTGTGTATCCACTTAATCTCCGGTGCCGGCTTGCCTTCCGCATCACACTGAAACTCCACTGTCTCTCCTTCCGCAGCATTCTGGATTTCTGGCTCGATCTTGAAGTACGGAATCGCTGTGAACAAATCAGTCAGTCAGTGTCGTCAAGTTACACAGTATGAAGCGTATCGTCTTACCATAAACAGAGAGGTGAACAGAGTACGAGAGAGGAGACCCAACTCCATTGCTCGCATCGCAGTCGTAGTTGCCTTCAGCGTCGAAATCCACATTTTTAATCTTCAACGTCTTTCCATAGTTGTCGTATTCCACCTCGTTCGGAAGTTGGGACCCTTTCTTAGCCCACTTGATTTCAGGTAGGGGAGTTCCTCCCACGATGCACCACAGAGACACTGACTGTCCCCTAATAGCAACCGTATTTCTCTTTGTAGCGTACTGCATTACAGGTGCACGTTTATTCTGTGTCGCAGATGAAGAAGTCGGCGTCACACTAAAGTACACTCTGTTTCCCAACTTGTACTCATTCCTGAAATCACAGACTTTAGTTTAAAAAGACTCCTACTTCATATGGATTTTATTTAAGGCTTTCCAAACACACCTGAAAGACGAATAAGCAACGCAAGAGTAGAGAAACTCTGAGCTCTTATCATCCCTCGTGACATTCGAGAACCACAAAGACCCTTCCGGGTCAACCGTAATTCTCGAAGAGTTAATAGACTTGAGAGCTCCATTGTCCTTCTGCAGCATCCAGTAAACTTGAGGCTTCGGCCAACCATCAGGAGGACTGCACCCCAGCTTGAACGGATCTCCTTCATCCGCAAAAACAGTAGCTGGGTTTTCCTCCTTAAAAGCGTTAAGTTCCGCTTTCCTCACAAACACAGAGTTGGAGGTAGCAGTTCCCCATTCATTAGTCGCAAAGCACTGGTACTGCCCTATGTCTTCGTCCCTGGGCGAAGTAACAACCAAAGTTCCTCTCCCAGGCTGCTGAGATATCCGGTCATCATACGTTTGCCAATTAAACTCCTTCCCGTTCTTCATCCACCTGTACTTCGGCGCGGGTTCTCCATCAGCTTCACACTCAATTAGAAACGGCTTATCATTCTCATCTTGTCTTTGAGCCACTTGAAACAACAATTCATCTGTCGGTGGCTGCTTCGTAATCAACGGGGGTTTTTGCACTGCAACCATAAATAACATATCCACCATAAGGACTTCTTCTTCACATTCCAATAAATGTCAACTCACCTAAAGCATGTGTGGCAGTGTGTAGGGTGACTAAGAAGTACAGAGCTGCAGCGGTAGCTGCATTAATCCTCGTCATCCTTTGGTGAGTCATCTTTTGAAAGATATTTCTGAGATTCTACGGATTAGAAGAAACATTTGATGAGATAGAGACATTTCTGGATGGAGGGTGTGCTTTTCCAGGTGATGAGGAATTCGGAGGGTGAGAAGATCGATTGAAAGCGAACCCGTGTTTCCTATTCCTGCCTCAGTGCCCACTGCACTTCCATAAACAGGAATCATCGATTAGTCAAAGTGTGTGTGTGTGTGTGTGCACCTGGTGGGTTGGGTTGCTTTCTTCTCATCTCTTTTGCTTTCACTTCTATATGTTAAAACCCTATCTGGCTAATATCTATATACACCTACTTGTGTGGTGAGACTACCACTGTAAACTTAATTCTCACATTTCTCCTGTGATGTTCGTGTGAGCACAAAATAACCCTCTTCCTCCTCCCGTTTTTATAATTGATTAGGTCATTATTTGATCTTTTCATCCTCGTCCCACACACAAACATTCAACACGATAATTGGAGGGTGGTAGAGGTGGAGTCTACACTTAATACTTTGTCATTCATTTCTAAATAATGCAGTTTAATGCACAGCTCATTAAATGCTCACTGCTCACATTACATTACTCATCATCATCATCGGCATATGTAGGAGATGAAACTATGTTAAGTTTGTTTACAGAACGGGAGTTTAAGTAAGTTGTACACTAAAAGGCAAATAGGAGAGACACAGAGAGGAAGAGATGTATGAATTGATGTCACAGGTTAAGTCACACAAGTTTGTTTACATAATGATAATTAGCATGTGTGGAGTGATTAAGTATTTAACTATCTAAGGAGCTTATCATTTTCCCCTACTGACCCCACTTGAGGATGTAAATGGGTATTTTTGCGCTTTTTCCTTTAACATACACACTTTTAGTAGTAGCGTCAACGGGTGTAGATATTAATTACTCTATATTTAAAGTTGACAGGGAAGGTTAAATGAATCTTACCTCGTTAAGTATCTTAATAGCTCCTCCTGTCCTCCTCCCTTTTAGTAGACTTGAAAATTGCACCGAGTTTCGTTTTCTCACAACCGGAATTTTATTTTTGGACGTCTTTGCTTCAGACCATTTTGGTATTTATTTGTATGTAACCACAAACACACACGAACACTTAAATAAATATTAATTAAGGTGAATTTGGAAATCTATTTTAAATACACACACACCCATTTAGAGGATCCACCGAATTCGGGTGTGTGTTTCGTTTATTGTGTGGCTGGCGAGTGAGTGGCTGCTGGCTGTCCAAACTGACTCTTCTTCTTCTTCTGCAGGGAGCGGCAACAAACTGCCTTTCCTTCCTTCCTCCGTTCATCATAAGCTATGGAATTATTTTCCTGCCTCCAGCACTCTTTTTTATTCAGTCTCTGCCCTATACACACACAGTCTCCTGAATGATGTCATGATCTTCTTGTTGTTGGAGATCATGAATATATGAGTCCATTCCATACACCTCTCGTCCATCCTCGTGTGTGTGTGCCAATGAATGGACTGGCTTATTCGCTGAACCATGTCTGCTGGGGAAGTGATAAGCGTTGCCTTTTGACAAATAAACACACGCACACGCTGCAGTACTAAATAAGTAAGGCTAATTTTGGTGGTGATGTAATAAGAACAAAGACGAGTGGTTTAAAAAAGCCGGAAGAAACCATGTTTTACTGCATTGAGATCTTGGAGATGTTCATAATGAGGTTATTCATGATAAAAATAAGTATTATGATTATATTATTATTGGTAATCATTAACGTGTACGCTTTGTTGTGTCTATTCGTCGATTTCTGTATATCTCGATTGTTGAAGTCATCTGTAATATTGTATTGGTGGGTTTTTAGCAGAAGTTGCGTGTGGGGGGATGTCATTTTAACTGGATTGCTGTTGCTGCTGCTGCTGCTGCTCTGCTATACTTTGTTGTTGTTGTTGTTGGTCTGAAGGGACTGCGGAAGGAGATCCAGAGGAAGAATTCGAAGTGTCCTTGGATTGCATTTGCTGCTGGTCATCGGGAGATTGCGATTGTTGCTGGTGGTGGTGACTGGCTGAGGTGGTTACTTCGGCCATCTGCAAATAAAAAATGTTTTAAGGTATTGACAGTTCTAATTCGGGGTGAAGTGAGAGAACGCACCATGATAACTTTTTCTTGATTCTCAGCCTTGAGGAACTCGCAGATCTGATAAATCTTGTTGTCCTGAAATCCACAATGACATAATTAGAACACACTGCATATGAAACACCCAGCAGGAGCAATAAAGTGTAATTAAAGATGAAGTACTGACATGAACGACTTGTCCGTTGGCATTAACAGTGACAAGTTGGGTTTGGGTCGGGTCGCCGGTAAGGGCACTCACGGGAATCGTTGTCGTTTCGTGCTCTGTCCCTGGCTCCACTTTGGGAAGCACCATCGGCGTTACCATCTGCGGAAATGTCATTCAATTACTCACACGCGCTAATAAAAGCCAAACTAACCTTTCTCCTGGAAAACAATTAGTGCCAACACAGAATAAAAATAAAACAAAACTTGCCCTGCTAATGGTTTGCCTTTGCCTCTGCTTATTAGGCTGTTGGATATGCGTGGTGGTGGTCGTTGAGGGGAGTAAGAACTTTGTCTGATCAACGAAAACAAAATGACGTAAAATAAAAGACAATAATAAGCGAGCCGTAGATGAGTGGGGCGCGGAGAAAAAGGTATACCTGCATGGACCCGTCGGGTTGCTGAACGGATGAGATATTTGCCACGACTGTTTGGTACATTGAGGCGTTGACAGGGACGGTTATCATGCCAGAGACTGTGACTGGGTAGGCGTGTCCATCTTCCCCTGTCAGAATAATCTGACCCTCCTGACCCAACGTCGCTTGGGCCACCGAGTTCAGATCAACTGTCATTCCAGCCAAATCCTGCTGCTGGATCAACTGGTGGTGCGTTGTGTGATGGTGGTGGGAATCGTCAGAGTGGTGGTGATGGTGACCATCGCCACCACCTTGCTGAAGCTGCACAGAATTCTAATAGTAAGCTTGTGTACCATAATAAAGAGGAGGAGACCTTTAATCGTCCCATCCATCACGCTTACCGTAGCGAGTCCCTGAACTTGTGCGGTGGTACCATCAGGTAGGGTGATGATTGAATTGGTGGGGTCAACCTGAATGATGGATACTGTTCCATCAGGGTTGCTGATAGTCTGAAGGACCGTCGGCTGGAAACCGTGTGCTCCTACCACTCCGTATTGCTACATGAAAAGAGGCACAGTTAAGTTTGTTGGTCTGCACGATGATGATTAATGTACTGGAGACAACTGAGACAAGGCGTACCGGAATAGCCTGAGCGGTGACGGTTTGGATTTGTTGTATTTGGTTTTGTGGACTAGCTTTGGGTATTTTGGCAGGTGGGGGTTTGACGTCGACGCCGCCGGACGACGTGTTGTTGGTGGATGTGGAGTTATTGTGGGCGTTTGAGGATGAGGTGTTGTTGTTGTTGGCAGACTCCTCATGGTCCGCGTTGAAGACAGGAAGGAGGTCCTCCCGACCGTGGTACTTGTAGCAGTTTATCACGATCTGACGAAGTGCGTGTGTCCACGACACCTTCTGCTTCTCGTCCTCTGTCCTCGCGTCCATCCTAACATTCGCCCAAGGAAGGTCCTGCGGCCACCACGGGGGACGTGTCGACTCTTTTCCCCACCCGGGTTTCCCTCTACCCGTGGAATACTTGAGCATCAATGGGATAAACGCTCGCAGTTGAGCTTGCGTCATTTTCTCCACCGGCGTCGGTATCCCGTCAATCACCTTTAACAGAAATACAACCCTGTCAAACCCCTGGACTTAATTTGCCAACGCAATAACTCATTCTCACCAGTGGGGGTAGTTCGTGTAGGGAGGGGTCCTCGGGGGCAGGGGCGGGAGCGTGTTGTGCGAGTGCGGACTCCAAGTCCTGCATGACCACAGGCCTCAAGCTTCTGATGACATCTTCCAGTGGCTTCGCCCCAAAACACTTGTAGCTATTCTGTGGCTTCCCAGGGATGGCCACCAGCACCACCGCCTGCATCCCCACGCGTATCGTAAACTCGTCTATCGTTTGCTGCAACACCAAACACAAATATTAGTACACACCACCTGACCTCCAGTCCAACGACTTAGTAACTCTCACTCACCCTCAACTTCCTCAGAAGCCTCGTCTGCTGTCTCTTCCTAATGGAAGGATTCGTCTCAAACTGATGAGGTCGTTTTCTCTTCTTGGCTGAAGCGATGGCAGCAGCAGCGGCCATGCCCACCGGACCGGCAGCTGCGAGTTGTGCGGTGACCTCATCCTCCATAGTGGCGTGCATGAGGTCGGAGGAGTCGTCAAAGTTTGGGCCAGAGTCGTCAGACATGCCGTCGTCGTCGTCATCATCAAGCGAGTGTTCGACAACCAGAGCATTGTTGTTGGAGGTGACGGATGAAATGGTAATGGTTTGTTGTTGTTGCATGGAGTCGTTTTCATCTCCTCCACCACCTCCTCCTCCACTTGAGCCGTTCATGGTGGTCACCATTAGGAGGAGGACTCGACAAAACTCACTGAAACACGGACAAAGGTCACCATGAGGTCGATTGGGGATGTCACAGTGACTTGTTGATGGTTTGTTTAGGTGAGTGTATAAACACAACTCTCGCGTTATTTAAAGTTTAGTCCGACGCATGAACCCTTAAAAGGATTGTTTCACGCCGTCGTTAGGGAAGGAGAAAGCAGTGGTGGTGGTGGTCGAGGTGGCACACAAGCCGATCGATACAAACTCTCACCCTCCTCATTATCGATCACACTTTCCCTACACGTCCCGGATCCCTCCGACCACCACGACCTTCCCGAAAACTGCACAACAACTCTCCATTCCACCACCACCACCTCCATTGTCCCCACTCTCATGAAACTCCAACAATTCTCATGAAACTGCGAAAACAAACCACTTGCGAAAAATTGTTGATTGTTGATGTTAACCCGCGGTAGGGGAGTGAGTCTGCGTACGCACCTGCGTGTCCACCACCACTCAACGACCATCAACAATAACAACAACAAACCCCAGAGAAGCCTTAATAATTCACCTTACCTTCAGTTCCTTCGCAATGATAAGCCACTTGTCCACTTTCAAATTCCTCCGATTGTTTTGTTTATCCTCCTCGTACATTCCATTTGGGTGTTTAGTACTCTTCCACTCGTTCACTCACTTCCTTTTCCGCCAGGAGTCTCCTCTCCTCCTCCTCTCTGCCTTAATAACTCCTTCCTTAATCACCAATCATCACTCCCACAGTCTCTACTATGATTCTCACCCTTAGTATGCTTATCAAGCCATCTTATAGCTTCATTCAACAGAGGAGCTTATCGACGACAACCACATATGGCTGACTCATCATTAGGGTTTTTCACACATAGCAGTTGTAGTAGCAGAGAGCCCCCATCATCATCATCACCACCACCACCACCACTACGGTTTGTTTGTTGTTGTAATGAAGTCTGTCCAGTGCTGCTGCTGCTGCTGCTGGAGGGGGTCACGTGATTTCAAAGCGCGGGAAACTTGCCTCTGGGGATGAATTCTCCCTCATCATTCACTTGCACCGTGAGGAGTTAAAAGTTGGTTTATGTAAAAAGTTTATTTGTCTTTGTGATTATAATTAAGTACAGCGGAGTGCTTTTATGTAAATATTTATAAAGTCTTGATAAAAGGAGGAGATAGTGAGTGGAAGGTGAGTAATAATTGGGTGGAGACTGTGCGGTGTGTGTGGTGGTGAGATTTCCTAGGTTTTAGTCTAGTGGAGATTTTTACACGAAGATCACTGTGAAACAGATAGAAGTATCATCATGTTAGTACGGTAGGGTTTAAGAATAAGAAAAGATGGCTTACTTCTTGAGCAACGTCGGCCGAACCATCCTTGTTCGCATTCACATTTGTTGGGGGCAACACACGTGCCGTGACGGCAAGGAAGGGCACACGTGTGTCTTTGGGAGAGGGAGCGGTTGCTTGTTGTAAGTTCGATTTCGCAGTGGTCGCCGGTGAACCCTTGGGGACATCTGCAGCTGTTCACGCCTTTACACTTTCCTCCGTTTAAACACGGGATCATACATTTACCTGGAAGATATCCTTAGTTAGATTGAGAGAGATGGAAGTTAAGATTATTTGCATAGGAGGGCTTACTGTATTCGCATCTGAGGCCGTAGTACCCTTTTGTGCAGTCGCAAGTGTCTTTCTGAATACACTTTCCTCCGTTCAGACACTTTTCTCCGCAAATTCCTGTCAACATAACATAAACATTCATCGGTGTCTTAATTGTTACAGAAAGACGAGGGATGGTCAGTTCGACAGTGGCTACAACGCGTGCAGGTGCGCGAGCGTTGCGAGCAGCTAGGGACAGAATTATCCGCGTAGACCACGCTGGGGAATATGGAGCTAATCGTATTTACGCTGGACAAATGGCAGTGCTGGGTAAATGCATTAAAGCAATATAGAGGACAACTTGACTAATCTTCAGTTGTATAAAAAGTTCTTGATTGTTAATGTTCTAGGGAAGAGCAAGTCAGCGGGACTGATTCAGCACATGTGGGATCAGGAAAAGGAGCATTTGCGTGTGTTCAACGAGTTAATACCAAAGTACAGAGTGCGGCCTACAATGCTGCTGCCGTTCTGGGACGTTGCAGGGTTTGCTTTAGGAGCCGGTACAGCTTTGCTGGGAGAAAAGGCCGCGATGGCTTGTACAGTAGCAGTAGAGGCAACAATAACTGAGCATTACAACGCCCAAATCCGTGAACTGATGGCTAGTGGTGGTGATAACAAAGAACTGATAGAGTACATTTCAAAGTTTCGTGATGAGGAACAAGAGCATCACGACACGGGACTAGCGGAAGGAGCAGAGCAAGCCCCGGCCTACGAACTTTTGTCTAAAGTAATCAAGGGAGGGTGCAAAGTAGCCATATTTGTAGCTGAGAGAGTCTAACTACCCATAATAATATATTCATTAGACTGCACCTGTAAGTACACACGTGTGTGTGTGTTTGACGAAATAAATAATGACCATACCTCCTTCACAAAAGTCTCCGTGGAATCCTTGTGGACAGAGACACTTTCCAGGGGCAACGCAGGTTCCATTATTGAGACACTTGGGGTAGCAGAGGGCAGTCTGGCAGTATTGACCCATGTAGCCTTCCTTGCAGTGACAAATCTTTTCCTTGGTGCACCAACCACCATTTGCGCATTTCTTGTCACACTCAGGGTCCGGCTGCGACCCTCGAACGGCACATTCTTTCCTCAGTCTAAATCTTAACGGCGTCCCCTGCAACGGCCTCCCCCGACGCGTCTCTATCAACAAGCCTATCGTAAATGGGGCGACGCCAGAGTGCTGGTTGCTGCACGGGAGAAACACACTAAACGCTGTAATAACCACAACACACATATTGAGATTACACCTTAAAATGAACGAAGAAACGGACGAAAAAGGCAGAGTTGCAGAAAACTCACACTTAGGTTTTCGGGGGATGCGTCCTCGGGTGTCGATGGACACGATGGGAGGGAGAAGTACGTCTTCATTGAACGACTGGAGACGGTCAAAATTGTAAAAATACTTTCGTTCCCCAGCTCGCCAGGTGAAGTTGACCACACCCACTTCAGAAGGAATGATGGGGAGGTAGTTTTCAAAGTTGGGGTCCAACAGGTAGGGGAGGACGCTTCCCTCGGATATCACGTGGATCTCCATAGGAAATCCTGAAAAAACCACACCCACTGGATTAGATGACTTGAATATTAACGATGACCAAGATAATAATGTTTACCAGCAAAGTGTTTGACTTGTTGTTCGTCGATCCAGAGACCGAGGCTGGAGTGTTTGTGTCGCTTGGGTCTGTCATTGTTATTATTGTTTGAAGGTGATGAGGAGCAGGAGACGATAAGGAGGAGGAGTAGCGGTGTCCACATCGCAGACCATTGCGCGTCTCAATTATCCGTGGAGTGTCCTCATCAGCGGGTTATCATCATCGCCCATCACACTCACTCACACCTGTCTCCCTATATACTCTCTCTGTTTTCTTTCTCACCTCAGGTGCAACAAATGCAAAGTGCAGGCAGGTGTGATGATGAGGATGATGATGGAGCAGCAACAGGTAGCCTACCTTTCATGCACTCTCCACTACTACTACTACCCTACGTGTGTGTGTGTAGAAGTGTGTGTGATGCACCCGAGCGGGACTCGTTTGAGATACACACTTTCTTTATTCTATTTCTACTCATCCAGGTAAATCAATAAGTGCTCGTCAGACATTTTAAAGGTGATCAATAATCATGGGGATGAAGGAGGAGGGTTCGGCGGCGGTGGTGGCGACGACGATGATGATGACGACTGGTTGAGGGATGAGGATGGAGATGATGCGGACAATGAGGAGGTCATGATGACCACGGGAGATGCGGGTCGTGCGGGCAAAGGGGGTGGAGGTGGGATTCCTCCTACTGCTGGTGGGAGAATTGCATCTTGGTAGATCGTCGATCCGTTGTCCAGCTGGACTTGCGCTATGTGAGCTTTGCAGAAGAAACAGTCCCCGCGGTTGAGGAGGTGGTGGAGAATGCAAGTTCTGGAAGAGTTAATACAATAAACGGCTTAATAATGTATTTAACGGCAATTCACTGCTTTTGGGGTTTAGTGAATTTGGTCAGCTTACTTGCAAGTTCTGTGTTTGCATGGAAGGAGGGTAGCGTTCTGTTGGGCAGCGTAGCAGATGGTGCACACAGTGTCTTCATCCATGGGACTTGACTCTTCTTCCATTTTCGAAGCCCAGAAGCCAACGTGCGCCGCTGTAAGTGTGAG
>JAQGAB010002595.1:0-11606 GCA_034696565.1 Isotomurus graminis
TTACTTCAGTCATAATGTAATGTTTCATAGAATGATGAAGTAGAACAACGGTTTAAGGAGTCTGGTAATTATCCCAGGACTGTTTCAGCCTTCCTAGTCAATTCAATTTTTGAGTGTTAAAAATTGAGTCTGGAACTGACATTTTTCTATACTAACCATATAGTCTTCTTTAGTCTTCATGGAAGGAAGAATGATTCGACATGACACGAACACGGTTAGGGAGTCAAGGGTGAACGACGTAAGCTGGTACAGTGGTGGGCAAGACGCGTTGTTCTCACACAACTCGCATGAGTTCCTAGAAGACGATGGTATTAGACAGACACAGAAGGATCATAAATTATCCTCGCACTTGGGAAATATTGAAACTCCAACTTGGATGGAACGAAAAAACTAGAAAAGATGATTTTTTGTGAGTACTATAGATGATAACCATTCCACACAAAAGTATGATGGAAAGAATGCAGTTAGGTGTTAAGGTTAGGGGTTCTGGTTGCAGAAGGACATCCAAGAATTTAGTTTATCACATTTTGTGGCAGCGACACTTGTGCAGTAACGAATAGATTTTAATGTGTACACCTGGATTGTCGAATTAATACAATGACATTTTATCTTGCGTGTTCCTGTTAGTGTGGAAGATTGAATTTAGTGAACGTTTCACAATTTTGTAAAAGTTACTCTGTACTGTCTGCACTATTTGTGTAGCCTTTCCGGAATCCAGGGATAATGAAATGTAAGTCTGAAAGTGTCGCCCATCGGGTTAAATCGTAATCTTAATAAAGATCTTCTGGAGTTTAACCACACCCGTTTGCCTCACCATATGTGCTGTAGGACTTGTCAGGATTGAGTAAGACGTCCTGTACTTTTACTTTTCTGCTGGAACGCGTGTTAAATAATCCATTAAAAGTACTCGAGGGACATCTCGTATTTTATTGCTGTAGAGGGCTTGACTAATTCTACTCGACAAGGATTATTTCATGACACAACTTTAATTGACTTTTTGCAAATGTGCCAAACAGAAAGGAATAACAGATGGATGTATTTATGTGCGTGTGGGTTTAGATTTGCGTTGAGGAATAATAATTTCCTGTTTATGCGCATACTGTCGTCAATATAAAAGTAATTTATTTGTGTAAGGTTGTGGTAAAAGCAGGCGACAGAGAGGTAACATTATTGTGTGGTTCAGATGTGAGGAAAGTAAAGTGTAGTTTTATTTTCTGTTTTAATGTCCCCAGAAGAGTGCGTTTTGTGCTAGGAAACTTAAGCAAGTCTGATATGTCTCAGGAGAACTTTTTTATTCCATCATATTTTACTTCTTAGGGAGTTGCTTTTCCCGTCTGCTTCCTCGGCATGTGAGATATAGACAGGGACAGTTTGTGCAAAATGCTAGAAGAAAATTTACGTTTGTAAGAAAAGTCCATCCCCTTCCCTCCTCTCTTTGTAAATCTTAGCCAGTTTTATTGATCCTGGTGAGTTGGTACGTTTTGAACTGTAAGTCTTGCTTAGATTTTGTGAATTTCTGAGTTTAATGAACAAGGAAAGGAGGGATGAAGCGCAATCGCATCTTCGCCCTATCACCCTTCGTAGCAGTGGTTTGTAAGAATTTATCTTATGTTGATGATGGTAGTCGGAGTAGACCGGTTGTGGAGTATGTATGCAGTGAAAGAAGAATCGAATTTCAAGGGAGAAATAAAAGCTTCTATGGTATATACGGTACGACCCCAAGACAGAGAAGTGTATTGCATTTGTTTGCCGTATCATCGAGATAGGGGTAGGCTGTTAAAGCATAATGCAATGCAATGCAACAGCACGGTGACTTAATAGGGATTTCCCGGAGTCGAGTGAGAGTAAAAGTAAAAGTTGAGTTTGTTGGAGTCACTTTGGGTGAGTTGGAGAGAGTGGGAGTAGTACGCGTTGCGTAGAATTTAACATGGTACGCGTGGAAAGGCACAGAGAAAAGAATTGAATAGTTGGGTTCGTGAGTGAGCTTATACGAGGCCGTGCGGGGCCTGAAAGAGTGACTCATGCCTTACAGAATACAGTAGAATAGCAGAAATGAGTTTGGCTTGGTGAAAGACAGTGAAAGTAGTCTCTTTCTCCTGTATCGTATCATTGTATGATACTCGTGCTCGTATCGTCGAATCGAATTTGCTCTGAAACGCATTACATTGCCTTTCTCTCCTCGTCTCCTTCTATATATCCCAAGTATATGTAAACATACGCACTGCTTTTCTGGAAGTATGCAAGGCCAATGTCAAAGACTTAACTGAACGTTGAATGAATGAAAAGAAAAGCCGGGTATTTCTTTCAAAGCCGGCATGATAGGGTAGCTCAAGTATCTGGGGTCTCGGTAAAGCAATATTGTGTAGCCGGAGATTCTTCAAAGCTTATTCTCTTGATACTCCATAATAATATGTTTTGTTCTTGTGGAGTGGAATCATAGTGAATTTCTTTAGTGACTGTTCGTTGTGGGCTTTTTCCCAAATCCAGCGTATATTTTGCGTTTGAATTCAATGTAATCTGAAGCAATAGGTGATCAGGTGAGGTAGATACGGGATGAGAGTAATGATCCGTTCAAAGAAGGAATGACATTGCGTATATTGTTAGAACGAAAAAAAGATACCAATGCAGCGATGTGGTAAAAAGTAATGGAGAATGGTGGTTTGTTTATCAGCCGTGATAATGTTCAAGTTCAACTGAAGATGCGAATGGTAATGCTCACGAGAGAAAAGTGTAGTTGCGTTCACGCCCATCATTCTTCCTTCCTTATCGCCTCTTCTGGGACGCTTTGCAAGGGAATCCTACAGAATAAGAATTTTAAAAGCCAAGGCAAAAGGAGCGTTGACTTTTGAGTGGGAGAGTCGCACGATAATAATGTTAATGGAAAGAGTTCGATGTTCGTTCTGTCGGTTGTAAGATCTTTCCGGAAGTCTATTTCAAGGTTAAATTGACACTTGTAAAAGTAATGAGATGGAATGAATTGTAAGGAGAGGATTACATTATGGGTAATTTGTCGCTGGGCTTGAACTTCCTTGAATTGAGTCGTGATTCGCAACGAATAATATCGTGTATTGTGGTTTAGTTGGAGAATTGATGTTTTAATGAAATGTTTGTTGAACTTTTGGAATAATTAATTTATCAGAGTGAATCTAAATGTTGAATGCTGCTTGAAAATCAATAGACCTAGACCATGATTACAGAGAATCATGACTCATTCGGCCAAACAGCTCAAATTGTAATAGAAAAATGTAGGAAAAACATGGGCCCTATTGACAAACCAATAGTGACCACTAGCTATGACTGAATCTCGTTTGACTGTTCACGTAATGGTAATGTAATGAAGCTGGAAATACGTAAATGTACGGAAGGGAATAGACGTGCAAGGAAATCGAGATATTATGGTATATACTGGGCTAAATTAAATTCTACTTTGGACTTGGTCAGTCATAATAAGTAAACAAAGCACGGAAGTGATGTAAATGTATACCTACTTAAAGCGATACATCATGGTGACGTAGTTTTGTTGTATGAGTCAATTTGATAAATTATGTCAACATTTAAGTCATTTATCTCAGCTGCCTTTTTTGTAATTAGAAAGAATCGAAAATTGCTCTCAACTACGGACAGAAGGACTGGAGTTTAATTTAGTTGAGCTAAGAAGTTTGTACTGACTGGAACGGAGCAAGAAGTGAAGTAAGATAAGATCCTTGGTCGTAGTGATTAGTGTAAGTGAAGGAGCTCTGTACTGCTTCAAGCTAATTTTACGAGGTAATTAACTTTCTTGTCAGTTACATTGTATTGTCACCAGACCTTTCTGAAACTGAAAATAACATCGACTATCGACTTGGTTTTGTCCAGCTTTTAATTTGACAATAACCTTGTTATGGCATTTAAGAATCTTTACGTTCATGTAAGATAAATACAATTCTATATCGACTTTCCGTTCAACTGTCGAAAGATATTCTTTACCACATGTGTTCGATGATGTTGCAATTAGTGTATTTGACGATAGACGAGTAATACTTGTGTTAGATGTATCATGCATGGGATGGTTCATTTAGATTTTCAAGATTTTAAGTTTACCCCACATCTGGTATCTGGTTACTTTATCTGTATTAAGAGTTGCACAACGTCTTAGAGCAAGTTTTTCTTTCTGGAAAGATGATAAATTCCTTGACAAGTGTAGGAAGCTTTACGAATAGAGAATACCCTTGGGTTCATTATTTCACCCTGATGATCCTCATCATCATCATTAGCATCATAATGGGTGAGCAATTTAGCGGTGGTGGTTTCAAGATTCAACGTTACTTAGCTTCTTCCTCGCGAAAGTGTCTTCCGCTCAAGTCCTGCAAGATCAAATTGATCTCTCCTTTCTGTCTGAAGTACGGGTCTTATGTTCGTAATTACTCATCCAGAGAGTTTCCCCTGTGCGAGAAGTACAAGAAAGGAAGTAGTTTGAGTTTGTGGAGATTCTTCGTCTATTATGTCTATTCCACGAATCACTTTCTTAGGATTAGTCAAAGCACAAAATGGAATCTTTTGAAATTGATTAAGTGATAAACAGTGTCAGATTCATCATCGTTATATTAAAAGGAAGGCACTTTTCAAACGAATTGAACGAACGAAATGAATGCTTGGGAACCGTCTGAAATATTTATAGTCAGCAATCATAATACCCCATATATTCGTAGTAGTAAGCATACTTATTCGTAGTAAGGCAGTACCTCGTATATTCGTCGTCTTTATTTAATTGGCGTTTGATGCTGAGCTGATGGCGGATCATATATGTGAGAGAAATTAAGTCCAAGTTTTAACGACAAAAGTTGATCGTCAATTTGCTGCTTATTCTTACCAGAACTTACTTTTTACTGCAGCTGTCAGCATTTTCAATGTAGATATAGCATTAGTGGCATTGGATTATATTTTCAATACTTTTCTGAATGAAAAGACGCAGAGTGAAAGCAAGATAAAAAAACTGAGCCTGGAAATTGGAGGTACGCTACTGTAACACGTCAAAAAGGACTAACATACTCATTCAGTTGGCTGAGCGTTTGAAAAATGTATTTCTTCACCCGTTAGATTGTTTACTCACGCAAGAAAAATTCACATTCTTCATAATGTTTACACGAACTGTGTGTATCTCATGGTGTAAATTTAGAAGAAATGTCAAACACATAGGTTTTTGCGATAAATTATTTTCTCAGCAGGAGAACAAGAGACATCCTTCACGTAGCAATTTATGTTTAGGAGAAAGTGATTCTGCATTAAATCACTAAAACAGGCAGTTGAATTTTTGAGATAAAAATAGTTTGAACTTGACATTACATGTGTTCATGTATATGGGGTGTATTTGTGAAATGAAGCAATACAATAACAAATAAAAAAAATGGATAACGCAAGGCAACATATTGCTTTTTTTAAATGCTTGCCATTCACTTTTTTATTTTTAGCGTTGTAGGTATCAGGCAGGGAATGAATAGGGTAAAAGCGACCCATTAAAATGACATTTCAACAAAAATTTATTTGAATTGAGTCGATTGTATGTAAGCAAGTTATTATAGCCAAACTTAAATATGGATCCCTTTGGCTTTGGTTTGCATTTAAGTACGAGAAAAATTTCCTTTGAACTTAATCTATTGTTGACTCTAAATCGAATTCAAAGAAGCTGTTGTTAGTTACACACAACATCACATTCCAATTTAAAGAAGTAGATTTGAAGATAGAATTGAAGAAAAAAGTAGCTCGAGGCTGGTGAAGTTGCGTTTCTCGTGGTGCTCGGTTGTAGGTAGTCCTCTCGTATATATTTCTTGCCTAAAGGTGATTTTGACTGTGTGTGTACCAAAATAATAGGCTGTCATGTGTAATGTAAATGGAATTGTTGGAAAGAAGTTGATAACTGGTGGTGTTGTCGTTACTTTACATACGCACGATAGAATGTCCAGAGTTTAAAAACAGCTCGAGGAAGAGACGAAGAAACGAACAAGACAGGAATATCAATTGAGATCCAAGGATTCGTTCTTTAAAATAATAAAGTGGATGGGATTGAAAACTTTATTGTAGTTGAAGAATCGAATAAATCAATACATATTAAATATTCAGAAATTAATTGGGGGGTCCTCTTGTATTGGATGTTCTCACCTCTAGACATTAGACTAGTATAGTTAAGGCGCATTAGATTATTGTAATTCCTAATAGCATTAATACGGTCTAAGAACCAACGAAAAAATGAGTATCGTTTGAGTGAAAAAGAGGATTAATGATGCTGTGTGCAGGGAAGGGTTTGACTTGAAGATAAATTGAAAGATGGAAGAAGAGACGGAATGAATGGGGCTGGTGGTAGCGGTGGACAGTATTTTATTTGTATTGGACTTTGAAAGAGAGTGTGTGACAGTCTATCTTGGGCTTGGCTTTTTGGTTGCTCGGTGAAAGAAGAATGCCAGAGTGTAAAAAGAGTGATGAATAGAGAGAATGCTAAGAACTCTGGGACTTGGTTTTTGTCACAGGAGAATGAACAAATTGTGTGTGTGTGAGACGGAAGGAAGACTTTGCTGGACTCGGTTTGGTTCATGGTCTTCTTGGTCCCGAATTGGATTTATGTGGGGATCAATTGGTCGATGAATTGGATGGATGGAGTGTGGATGGACAAGAACGACAGAATCATTTCTTACGATGGACACATTTATGTTTCATCTCAAAGCTTGGATTAGTTAACAGAATTGGATTTCGTAGAGAAATGAAGCCAGTGTCTACGGTTGACTTTCCTTGTCATGTTTCATGTGTCACTTGTGTGATGCTTTGAGACAGTTTAACTTAAACAAGTTACTGGTGTAGTTTTTGGGGATGTGATGTGATGCACATGATTATTATAATTGTTATAACGGTTGTGTTGGAGCTCTTGCTGTGTATTTTGACTATTTCATAGAAATACAGTATAATTTCATTTAAACAGATTTGAACGGTTTCTGTGTACATTTATTTCTGTCGCAATGATTAGTAGTAGAAACTCAATTTAAGATTAGTTAATTAATCTGCTAACTTTGACTTTGAGGAGTCAATTGCAGACACAATAATCTTATATTTAAAGTTAACAATGGAAGTTGAAACAAGGAGAGTATATGCTTAATATTTCTCGTGAATTTTATTTGTGTTTGTAGCCGGAGGCGAAAACCGGTTGCTCGTTTATTTTTATTTTCCACAAGCTTCAATTGAGTATATCGCTTTAAGGGAAGCCTAAGAGAATGGTCAGTTAGCTTAGCAGTTTGCTCATTGCGTAACATGTGTGCAAAATCTAACAGGAGCAGGAGACGGTAACATTACATAGCAAACGAAAGAGAGGGTGGATTTGCAACGAGAGAGTGATGATGATCTCATCTTTTTATTTCTTTCGTGGATCTTTCTCATCTTGTCTCCTCTCTGGTCTTGAAACATTCCTATTCCTACTTCCAACCAAATGTCGGTTGGGGTTGAGCCCTCACTTAAGAAAAAAGAAATGAAGATTGTTCACCCTTCCACTGCTGCTTTTTGCCACCAGCGTTTTTACGACCATGTTGTCCTTTATACTTCTTCTGTCTCAATTGAGCATTCGTACAAAAGCTTCTCGTTGGAATATAATGCGATGGCTCTGCTAGTTTATACACATTGTCTCTGTGCTTGATACAGAGCAGAGTACATCTTGAGAAAAATGGATGATTAGCTGTAACGAATTTTTGGTTTCTTGTGTTTTGCAGTTTGACTAGTAAAGGATACTTTTACAGACAACAAAATGGGTAAATCAAATAGTAAATCAGCGACGATTACAGCTACTCCCAAGAAAGGAGAGGTCATCGAAGGGGAAAACAACCATGTGGGAAATGGAGACACTGTGAAAAACGACACCAATACCCACATCCTTCTCGAGGTACCCTTTAAATTTTTTGAAAAAGTTTAATTAAGCTTGATTATGGCCTGTCTGTGCTTTCACCACCCTCATTATTCTTTCGTTCATCTAAAATGCAGTCGAAATCCACAGCGTGAATTTTGCTGTATTAGAATGTTACTATAAAGTAAAGCACATGTTTCAAGACAAAAAATGTCGGAACTCTTGAAAACTCTTCTAGTGTGTACTTAAGCTATAAAAGAACGATAACTTTTGCGAACTTGTAATTAATCATTTTTCGTTTCACACTGTGTCCTGTCGTGGACGTCATCTTTTCGTTTTCTCAAGCACTAAATTACAACATTTTTGGTCGATATTTTGAGGTTACAAACTTTAGTACTTCGCGTACACACAAACTTCTAATCTACAAATCAAATAATTGAATTACTGAGTTCATTTTACGGCTTATATCAACAGGGAGCGAAGGACTTGATGAAAGACATTGCAAATGAGGTGGAAGAGAAAATTAACAAAAAAGCAGAAGAGGTGATCCAAGAAGCTGAAAAGGAAGTTAAGGAATTGACGAATGGTGACTCTTCTCCAGCTGTCACGAACGGTGAAGCAGCAACAACCACTCCAACAAAAGATGAAGAAAATAAAGAGCAAAAGGACAACAAAGTAAAGAAGAAGCGATCTTTCCGAAGATTCAGTTTCCTGAGGAAGGAAAAGAAAGCAAAGGAAGACAAGAAAAAGGACTCCGTCGAGGATGTGAAAGGAGAAGAGGTAAGTAAATTTCCCTCTCACCTGGAAATCAAACAGTTTTTCGAATCAAAGCAATATCAGAATTCAAAAGTCTAGTTGTTTTCTACACCAACCAGTAAAAACCGACCCAGTCTGTAAAACGCGTAGAAAGATAATTGGCATTTGTAAGCGAAGAGGAAAGGAGGAAAGCAAAAGTGTAGGAGAAAGTTCCCTGGCTAGTTTTTGATGATGGCAAAGAGTCAAATTTTACGATTGAAGAAATCTAAGAGTGTGTGTGAGGAGGAAGTTAGCCGAAGCGTGCAAAATGTGTGTAGAATAAGATCATGAGAAAGCTAGTGGGGTTGATGTGAAGTGGAGCTGGTTGGGTTTTGTATTGAATTGACTTGAAGGAGAGCAGGTTCCGGTTGTGTTCCTTGAGTAATGTTTGAAGAGGGAGAAAGAGCAAGGCATGGTTATCGTTATGACAAGAATTTGAAGGCGAAACGAAGCATCGTCATCATCATCACATCTGGCCAAACTCGAGACATGAGAATGTCAAATGTTGAGGGGTTTTCTTTTCTTGCGGAAAAACCAGTAGTACAGAATAGACTCACTTTAGCAGCTTATTTACCCCTTCTTAGCAGGCCACAATGCGTGAAATACTTCTACCGCTGGCTTTTTAGGTAAGAATTTCACGAATATATTGTTTGGCAAGAAGTGGAATGAAAACTCTGACTTGGCGAGAGGCTGGACCTTGAAGGGTCGAAAATTTTTTTGTGGACTCTTTGTTAGATAATTTTCTTAGGTATTCAGGTTTCCTTTGTAAAATGAAGTCGATAAATTCTTGGATGAGTGGATAGGAAAAATAGATAAAGGATACGGCTGAGAATATGTCCAGTTTACTTTAAGAAATATCTAGCCCTCAATTTCTGGTACTTTACATAGCCATTGTGTTCAAGAGATCTATTACACGGATTCAAACTATTCATACGAAATCTTGTACCACTTCTTCCTGGAGAAAAAGATTACGGTAATGGTGACAATAATGGGTTCTCACACTATGCTCATGCACTAAATCCTACTTAAGAAGGATTGAAAATTTTTGTTCAGGAGGGTGGTAGTGGGAAGGAGATTAGGTTTAGAGTAGTCCGTAAAAAATGGAGATCTAGGGGAGCATTGAATTGGAATGAAAGTGGCATGTCTTCAACGGAAGGTATTAAGTACCGGTAGTGGTAGTTTTTATCATTATTACTTCTAAGATATCTACGGTAAGTTTAGGAAAAGTTTCCGTAGCATGTCTGATCTGAGTGAGAGTAGCATGACACACTCTTGAGAATTCGAATATTTAAAGACATACTTAATATTTAGTTATGATGGTTTATCTGTGTTTACTTCTGTTGAATATTTTTAGTAAAAAACATCAGCAAAAAACAAACCACGATAATAATTTGTTTCTGCACAAAAAGCGATAGATACAGTGAACAGTCAGTAGTAAGTGACGGCAAATCAAGCAAAGTTACACAAGAAGACAAGGTAGATTACAAGAAATGGGAATGGTTAAAATATATTTTATGCTGACGAATTTGGATAGACACTAGAGAACGCAATTCAGACTGGTAGGTTTCAATGGCCAGTGAGTCGATTCAACTGTGTTTAGAGATCACGACAGTTTGTCGTTGTTTGATTATTCAACTGCGATACAGGGAAGTCTTATTTCGGCAGTCATATTTTCCGTGAGATATACTTGACGACTACCGCAGCGCAACTACCGAAAAATATTGATGGTAGTAATAGTATACAATAGTATGCATGGCTTGTCTCCTGTCCCTTGAGTATCAACTTCCAGTTAGTGGAGTAAATGAAGACGATTATTATGTAACTTTATCCAATAAATTAACACAGAGCAAGGAAGCCTTACTCAAGTCGTACCATAGATTAAAACACAAGATTTAATTCACCAACTAATGCAACGAGTAAGAAGATTGTATGTGATGGTGGCTTCGAATGGTTTCGAGTCCTAAGTGTTGAATTTCACAAGGCATTTTGTAAGCGAAGGGTTCGTCATCATTATGCTACAAACAACGGATGCAGATGTTCTTAGTATGCTTAAATTTTGATGCAAAGTGTGTTATTTGATATCAATGAAGATAAGAAGATAACAAATCCTGACTGCAAAAAGTCATCTTAATTTTTTAAATAACGGAGCTGAGTCTTAGTTTCCTGTGTTTCACAGAACCAGTAACTGAGATATTCAAAAGCTCTATCTATGATAGAATCTTTGTGCATTTGCTTTTTAGACAAAATTAAATTATTATGGTTTGAAAAGACGATTTGGAGCTGGAAGATTGTGTTAAATTGGGATTTAGTTGAAACATGAAAGTTACACTGAAGCAGTTGTGCTGTACGTAAAAGGCTCGGCATAAATCAATTTACTGACTAAGGTACCGTATAGTTTCTAGAGAGAATTTCCTTTTAAGGAGGATTTGGTTTAAAAGATGAAAGAGGAGCAGAAAAATGTTATAAGTCAATCATTTGATGGGAAAAACAACGTCAGATTAGGAGAATAAGTGAGTTTCTCTGTCCTGTACCAATCCTGACAGTTTATTTCTTCTGTACCTCAGGATATGTTAGACGTTAGAGTCTCCGTCTCCGTGCTTAGGTCTAGGCGGAGGCAGCTTAGGGCAGACAAGTACTGTGTGGTAAAATAACAATAATTTAGTGATTCATAAGAATCTCACAGCGTCAATGATGGGAAAAGTTGTGTATGAGATTAAGCTTAAATTGCTTAACCTTCATCCGACCCATTTGAAGTTTGGGGTTGTTCTGGATTTCGTCCAGAAATGTAAACTATATATTTTATTTTTTTAAACATATTTATTCTGCATATCTCAGTTTTAGTTTGAAGTGAAAGGGCGGCCCATTATAATTTGTAAGAATTAAGAGTGAGTCAACCTTGTCATACTCGAGGATGACTCATGTGGATGATAGGAATTAGCCGTTCTATCAGTGGCAG
>JAQGAB010002596.1:0-11603 GCA_034696565.1 Isotomurus graminis
AGTAATCGACATAGACTAGACATCTTTTAAAATGTTTATGGTTCTAATATTCCTAATACATTCAAGTTTAACTTTGGGTTACTTTAAAGCTAGCTAGTTTCCTTCTTAGAAGCTAATCAACAACTCATGGCTGTTGATTGATTGTTCATATTATTCCACGTAACATTGTACAAATATGTGAGTTTACTCGTAAAGGTCAATATTTTCATAATAAACGTACATGTTCATATGATTCCAATATTCCATTTTCCTACATCTATTTCTCATCAATTATGCTGATTATCAAGATAAAGTCTTTGTACGATTAAGTAATTCTATGTATGTCAGTGTCAAAGTATTATAGTTATTGTGTTGATCCAAGTGGAACAACTCTAGTCTAACGGTTGGTTTAGTTTTATAGCGTATTTTGACGTATTCGGGATGCCCACTTATTGTTTAGATTCATTCTTCCAGTGTGTCTTAAAAGGGACGGCTGGATCTGAAACAAGAATTCATAATGTTAGGCAGGTAGAGCAATGTTTGCTTTAGTAGTTTTAGAATGACTTAGATTTTAGTTACCTGTACGTAGCTACTCCTCATCATCATCTTCACAAAAGGGGATTCCATTAGAGTAAGCTATTTTAGATAGAGGCAGTCTTCGTTTCTCAACCCGTACTAAGTCGACACACCCGATAAACCCTTGATGATACACTGCTGGAATGTCTCCAGGTAGAACGGATCCTGCGACTCCTCCTACAACACAATAATTCATTGTATCTCCCATTCAACTGAAGTTTAATCCTGACTCGTGTTACCAATCCAAAATCGGCCATCGGATACGAGGACATTACTTCCTGCAGGTGCAGTGGCTCTCTGAGGTGTCGACCCATCGACTTGCAACACGATAAGTCGCCTTCTCCTAGCAATGAGAACTTGATGCCACCTTCCATCCGTCACTTTCACCTGAAACAAAAAGAGAGTGGATTAGGTTTAGTTTTAATGAACTTAAGGATTACTTGGAGAGTCATACCTTGGATTTAATTACAAGTGGTGGCTTATTTTTGGCACCCAAATCTACTCTAAGCTCGGGATAGCCGTTCACGAGAAACACTCCGAGGTACCCTTTACGCATTCCTTTTTCTCCTCGAGGATTCCTTCCAGTCCAAATCAGGACCCCAGGAGTTTCCTCGTTCGTCGTACGGAAGACTATCTCGAGACGGTTGCGTCTCTGAGCTTTCACTCTACAATTGTGCACATATTTGCAATGTTATTATATTTATTATTAGGCATATTAATGGCAATAAACTAAGAAAAAGAACTAAAGACTAATAAATAGGGTTTAGTAAGCATTGTGCGAAGACACCAGATTATGAGCCCACCTCTCTTCATTTTCATGCTCAACGAAGGGAACAAAGTCTTGATCATCGTCTACGAAATCCTCTTCGATTGAGCTGTCGTCACCTTCAGCACTTTCTCCCTGAGCACCACCCTCCCATTCACCAAAGAACTCGTCCAATTGTGAGTCAAAGTTATCATTGTAAAAGTCATCGTATTCTGAGAAATTGAAAGACTCGCTGGTTAGTTAGCATGGGTTATAAGTTATCATCAAAAGAATTGACAGAATAGTTGTTGAGACGTTGGATGAAATTCCAAGAAGGCAGCAGAAAGAGACAGACGAGAAGTTAGAGTTTTGTTAATTTCACTCAGCAGATGCCAATAGACTTACTGTTTTGGTAGCTTCCTGGGGAATTTCAAGTAATTTTGTCCATCAAACCGCACTGGCCCTGGAACTTCTTTGCCTGGAAGAATATTAAAGGATTGTAATTTGTAATTGGAAAGATTTCATATCAAGTGACCCCAGTTTTAATTCTTGAAATACTTACGCTTCTCACAGGTTTTTCCGGAGTACTGAGGAGGACAGAGACACACGAATGACTCCAGTCTGAAATTATTAAAGATAAACCACAGGTAAGAATCCGCCCGTTAAACAGTAAGTGTTTGCGCCTTTAACAAAATGTTTACCGAGGGAAGCAAGTGCCTCCATTGGCACAGGGAAGCGAAACGCTGCTACCACAGGGAGGACCTTCGTAACGGTGTACTGTTCTTTCTTTTAGTGCAACCGATATCTCCCTATAGTAAGTTTCATTATTAACCCGTAGGTATTGCAGGACGCCGTCAAAAGGGTTAAGGATTCCCAGTTCTCGGTGTACCATATTGACATCACTGCTTTAAAACAAGGAGAGCTCGTAAGTAAACTCCAGTCAGTGTCATAATATCTAGAATATTCGGAAATATCTACACACCTGACACCTCCGATGTACAGAGGAAGCTCGAGATTTAGTTCGGAAAGAGTTGGAGGGGATTTTACAGTCTGAGGTGCTAATCCGTCTACTTGCAGCTTTCCCTCACGACCCTCCCTATGGGCGGAGATCCAGTGCCACTTATTCAGGGTTACAGGAGTACTCCACCTGCATTTAGTGAATATTGAATTATCAACAGCTTATAAAACGTTTTAAAACAAACGAAACCCATCTATATTGATGAATTAAATTACGTTAAATTAGCTAATCCAGATCCGAGGTCAAACAAAAACTGAATGTGACCACGAGACATGATCAAAGTCACAAAATCGCCTTTCCCCATTTCCTGTCCATTGTAGAGGATGAGTCCATCCGGTGCTCGAATCATGACCCACATTTCGATGGACACATGTCTCGCTCCATTCTCAATCTTAGGAACTTCCAGGTAAGAAAACCCTCGGAAATCCAACATTGCTCCGGTCTCTTTGATCAGAGAGCTTTTAGACTCGCAACGCGTTCCTAGAAAAGATTCCAATATCATCCATTTTAGAATCCAAACATTTTACTCATCTGCCGGAAATGACTTGCGCCAGAACCGGAAACATCTTTTCAAACAAGTAATTTCTTTCTTTCCTGTCTATAAACTGTATTCGTACCGTGAAACTCTGGATGACAAACACACTTGAAGCCTTTCACATTGCCCCGATCGTTCCAACACAGTCCGTTGTTCTGGCAGGGATTCTTAGCACAAGCGTTTCTTCCTGTTCCACTCAGCTCATCCGGATTGATGGGAATCGCATTAACATTGCTACCACCACTTTCTCCGTGCTTTCTATTGCTCTCAATCTCATGGTGGTAACTGGCGGAAGACCCGGATAGTTTATTGTTGTGACGATTGTTATGACCATGTTGTTTCCCATTATTGTTACGACTATGTTGCTGCTCCATTACTTCTTCTTCCTCCTCATCAACTGGAATGTAAAGGGGGGTTGTGGTCAATCTCGGAACTGGACTTGGGACAGGACATTGGGAAATCTTTTGGAAGGAGTTGATCAGCGGGTCCTTTTCGTCAAACTCGATCGGACGTCTGCCAACCTTTAGTTTGTGAATGCACCCAATGAATCCCTCGGAGGTTCCAACAGTTTCCCAAATTCTGAGACAAAACCAGTCCAAGAAAAGCGTTAGGGAGAGTAGAAATAGGTTTATTTTTACTGAAGAAATGTACAGAGCACTCAAACTGCTCGAGTTTCTTTAAGTCTTACTTTGTAGAGTTGAGAGGAACAAATCCCATATAGCCACCATGATCCAGATTAAGAGATTTCATCGCTCCTGGCGAAGTTCCCTTTACGTCTTCCTCTCCATCGACTCGCAAAAGTCCATCTCGATTGTATCTTTTAGCAGTGATATGGTAATTTGATCCGGAAACGACCCGACTGGAGGAACGAAGAATTGCTGCTCCGTCACCCAAATCGTAGCGGAATTCAACAAAGCTACAGAATCAAAGTGTCATTATGAAATGATTACTGTTTTCATTCTTCCAAGCTGAACGCATGGTTTGTCTATATTGGTCCTTCTAATCATAGTCGTTATACGTAAGCTATGATTGCTTTTTGTCTTTTGATAGCAAAACATTAAATAAAAGTTTCCATAAAAAGACTCGAACAATTCAATAGAGATTACCCATCAATTAATGCGAGTGAAAAGAAATCCCCAGAGCCATTGGCGTGTTGAGACGAGAAGACCAGAACTCCGTGGGACAAGTTGAGAAATGGGGTGATTTCCAGTTCCAAGCTTAGTTTGTGGTATCCAGCCAATTTTCCAAGTTTTATGGTCGACCGTCCGGATAAAAATGGAGACGGATAATCTAATAATTTGACCAAGAAAGCGATTCAGCCTCGTTTATTAGTTGGGACCTTCTATTCATTTCTCTTTTTCGCAGGATGGGGAAAAACTTGCTCAATATTAAATTAATGTGATCGAAGAAAGCTCACAAACAAAAGTAAAAATAACTTTTCTCTGATAGCTCACCTTTCTTTTCGCAATTGTCTCCCGGAGGGGTTTGTCCGAGTGGGCAGACACATGAGTACGAGCCATTCTTGTGGTCGAAGCATGAGGCATTAGACTCACAAACAGTGGTCGAACCTTTCGAGCAACTTATTACTCCAGAAAGATGCGAATCTAATGAAGTATTAGGCAAGTTAAACAAAGATTTATGTCTGAAGTTGGAGACACTTATCAACTGAGTTGTGTACTTACGGATCGGGTTGCACTGAATCCTATCTCTGTCTTCGTAGTAGCTTTCACGGCAAATACACCAACCACTGAGACACACGCTGTGGGCTGTGATACAATCCGAAGTAGCTTGGCATGAGTCTCCGAGATAACTACGAATCTGTGAAACAACGGAATGAGTGTAAAGACCCGTCGGAGACATTTTTGCTTTCTCTGTCAAAGGAGAAATATGACTTGTTGTGAACTTGTGATGGTGCAATAGGGCCTTTACTTGAATGGTAGCAGATGTAGGCGATCGATAATTGAAAAAATTCCTGTTCAAATTGTCCGAATGCTTGGATTGAGGTGGCAGATGTCGAGTTGATTTCATGCCTGGTGAACCAAAGCCTTGTCCAGATTCTTTCCACATTTCACTTTTGCCCAAGTCCCCCATGTCAAGTCCATCGTCTCCTGGCTCTGTGAAGAAATGTACTCCTGTCCATCTCCGGATCGGGTTTTCTGTCCCATCAGACTCGCCTGAGATTTCCACAAAACACCATTTCTCATCAATCTCTCTCTTTTTCTCTTGAGATTTCTCCTAAAACCCGTTAATTATAGCGAATTCTATAAAGCCATACTTCTTGACAGCAGCTTACTTGAGTCTGGACAGGAGCCTTTGTGTACCATCCAAATGGGCTTTTGATCCCTGCAAGATTGCAGCCTAACGAGGCACTCCGACTCATACGTGAAACCATCTGAGGCACAGACCTCCTAATGGACATAAGCAATTGAGATTCATTTTGTCCATCTTGAGTAAATATCTCTCTCAACATGAAATCACCTCTCACCTCATTTTCCGTCATTTCAGAACAAACAATGTTGCACATGCATCCAGCACGATCTCCGTCTTGTTCACACTCAGCTCCATACGTGCACACTACTTCATCACACGATCTCCCGAGATTAGTTGGATCTAATAAAAGAACAACACTTTGTGAAATCTCCCACTTATCTTCAACTTGTTGGAAAACATTATTAGAAATCTTGAATGCAACGATAATAACTCTTGCAACTCTCACAAAATACAAGTTGAGACTCAATCGTACTCATATATGAGTTTATATTTCTTATCGTATTGTTGGGTATCTGTGTAACAATTTTATGTCTTGTAAATGGGTTCATAGGGAGGTACTCAAAAACTCTGGAATGACGGAAGAGGCAAAAAATGGAGAAAGTTATATGAAAGTAGAGTGAAGGTAGCAGAGTTACTACAAGATATAGTTTAGAGAGATAGGCGTTCTTCAGGCTTCTTTCTCTGGACACGACCCAATTGTACTTTGTGAAGGAACAAGATTTTTTGAGGATGAAAAATGTTTTATATGAAATCTTTTTAAGATCACATGTATGAGAGAGTGAAGAGAAAGTGAGTGGTGTGTGTGTAAAGAAAGGTCTGCTGTGTGTATACGTGTGGTGGTGGTGGTCCTTGATTGGATCATATTCGAAAAAGAGCCCAAAGCCTTTGGAAAACCTAATCTATTACACGGTATTATTATTATAGAAGATGTAATCTTGAGCCACTTTACACACACCACAGCTTGTGGCTTGAGGAGTCCTCTCGTTCATCTCAAATCAAAAAGGATCTCTTTCTTGAGGTCAGCTCTCTTAGCTTTTTCAATATATATCCGAGTTTGCCTTTCATTCTGGGAAAATACTTTGGAAAAGTTTGTTTGTGAGTGCGTTTGTGTTCTTTATGAAAACCAATAACCCATCTGACCGGTTCCACTGTTCGCCCCGTTCATTATTCCATTATTACTTTTATTATTACTCTAACAAACAGCTATGACCGTCGTTTAATAATAGGCTCACGAGGTAGAAGTTTCTTCTCCAAGGAACCCCAGCCAAGAGAGAAATCACCCAATGCAATAATAATGCGATGAAGTATGAAGGATAAGATTTTCTGGTATATAAAATAGACCTCCCAGCTCAACTAGGATTCCCGGAAATCGGTTAAAAATGGACTCTATACGGACATCAATGGGTATTTTCATGGCTCGAGTAGCTCAAGTGGAGAAAGTGAGAGAAGTCTTATAGAGAAAAGGATACTCACCATTTGTGCAGCCATACGGGCCAAGGAAATCTCCTTCGCTGCAGGAGTCACATTTATGTCCCAACACTCCGGGTTTACACTGAATAAACACAAAAGTCCAACTTAAGTTACTTCTTGTCTTGCAACTGCAGTTTGGATGAATTGCTCATTCTTAAGTTTTATGCAGGGGAGAAAGTGAGAAAGGCCAAGTTTACTTACGACACATCGTCCACTCATCTGCTCACAGTCATCTCTAACAGATCCAAACTTGGAGCAGCCACATGCTACACACATAAAATGCAACAAAAACATCCATTAATCATGGAGACGGAGAAAGTTATGTTGGGGAAAGACGCGGTGTGTATGGCTTATGTGTGGTAATACAATGGGATGCGAGTGTGTCTTCTTTTGTGAAGGGGTTGTGTGTATGTTGAGGAGAGAACACTTGGAAGGATTACTTGGAGAAGGATAAAGGGTTTGTTAGGATGCCTCAGGATTAAGTTAATATTCTATGTGTAGTTTACGGTCAATTGATTAGATGAGATCGAGAGAGTCAGCTCACCCATGCAGCCTTGATGACCCTGGGCAACAATCCGAGGTAATCCCCAGAATCCTGGGAGACAACGATCACACTTGGGTCCTCCAACTCCCGGTCGACAGTCACATTCCTTAGTCTCGGGATCGCAAGTTTCTCGGACGGAACCTAATTTATTGCAGCCACATGTAGAAGGGCATCCCGCATTGTCCGGGCCTAACGCTGGGTTAGAGCCGTCTGGACAACAGCCGAAGAGGGAGGATTCACAAGCTGGAGATGCTGGAGACTTGGGAAGAAGGGGGGATGAATTTGATGACGAGATGGGCTTTCCTTTCGGTCGAGAAGGTACAGTGGGACGTTCTTCGGCTGAAAAGGAGATTGTTCAATTTGCATGTTTATTCGCATTATTTTTTTTAATCCCGACATCACTAATTACAAATTACAATGAACAATTTCGTGCTCTGATATGCTGTAAACACAAAGTTGAGTCAGAAATCTATGAGGTTCTTTATTAACACTATTTTTAGGATTGTTCACATTGTTAAAATTCAGGGGTTCGACAGCACATATCTGACTATAAAGGAGAAAATTACTTACTCACCAATAATTGTCAGTGGTTACGTAATGCATCAAAAATTTACCCCTTCTTATTGAAACAAAATATGACTGGCTTAGTTTTTGTTCGTTTATGAATGCTACAGTTGCTCTTTAATCGTCTCCTTCGGTACACTTCGCATATTTTTAGAGATGTCGACTAACCCTAACACTGAAACATCTGCTATAACCTCAGAGCCTGGGGGACCTTCAAGTGCTTCAGCGAAGGACACGGCATCTCCTAACAATGCCCCGTGCTTAGCAAGACCACAAACACCAGGTTCCTCAGCATATGATCGACTCACATCAGCCACGTCAGAACGATCGGGAACTTCAGGATTTACTCAAGAAGAACGGGAGACGGATGTCGACGGAGAGACTGAAGGAGTCTTTGAGAAAGAATATGAAGAAGGAGACTGCGGAAAAATTGAGGCTCTTCATGACCTCCAAGGCGTGTTCAATGAATTGGAGGGAGAGAATCTTATCCAGGGTTTTGATGTCTTCAATTCATACAACCTCCACCCTCAGAAACCACCGAAGATTAGGGGAAGGTCTTCGAGTAAGAAGGCTCGAGTGAACTCAGCAAGGGCTGCTGCGGAACAACTAACCCCTGCACCCCGAATCGGCCTGGCTTTGAAGAACAAGAAGCCTATGGATTTGACTAAAGCATTCAGCTCCTTAAATCAGTCTTCGATTCACAGTCTTCCTGAGCTGGACAAGAAGGGACCTCAGCCAGAGAGCCTCATGAGATATGAACCTACAGCGTCTTTGCCTCTTCTGGGAAACAAAGTTGACCCACTGAAAAGGATTCCTCAAGGGAAGAAAAGTAAATTCGTAAACCCAATGGAACTCCCTCCGAAGCACAAACACTCTTTGAGAAGTGCGAGAATGACAGCCCAAACTTCCACCACTGCTTCTTCCAATCTACGGTTGAGGCAGATGACTCCAGAAGAAACCGAGTTGGCAGAGGCTCATCAAAAAATCCGAGAAGATTTGGATTTTTTGGATGCGAAATGGTCAGACACCACTGATGAAGGTGGGCCAGATGATACAGGGATTCTGTTCCGAAGACTCTCTTCAGCTGAAAGTTCTTTCAGTGACATAAGCACCAGTAGCAGAGGCGTTACTGGGATCCGAACACCCACTCTGCCTCAGCAACGAGAAACTCCTCTACTGAAGGAAATGGAATCGGAGACTTGGAAATCAGATTTAGTGAAAGTGACCCGGGTCAAGTCGATTCAGAAGGTAAGGCAATAAAGAAGTATTATGGCCTAGTGGATTTAAAACGTGACTTGAGACAAGAATGACCAGCCTATGGAGCGTTGAATATTTCATTGAATTCTTTTCCTTGCAGCCACCACTCCACATGCCGGGACCGGAAGGAAGTACTCTTCAACTGAAGTACAAACCACCGATTTGGCCACACCAAAAATCTCTCATACAAATCCTGGATCGGATGCCACTTCTCACTTGTCTCATTCTGGATGGAAGTGAGATCATGTTCCTCAGGGATTTGGGAAGCCACTTGCCTTCATTACAAACTCTTTCGGTGGCCAAATGTGGTCTCAGAAGTCTTGATGGAGCATTCGCCTTTCCTAATTTACGAACTTTGATTGCTTCCGGGAATAACATTACACTCCCTGTTCAAGCATCCTACCTCCAACACTTGTGTCATTTGGATTTGTCCTACAATCCCATTCATAAGTTGGTACCATTTAGTCAACTTGTAATGTGTGGGACTCTTGTGAGCCTCAAACTAATCGGATGTCCTGTTTCACAACGTCGGGACTTTTATTATCAAATGAAAAAGATGCTTCCGCACGTAAAGGAGGTGAGACCGGAATACTACACTCCAGCTAGTGTGCTTCAGATGGAAGAGTTTGATACTCCAAAGAAAGACAAAGTTATGGAGCTGGATCGATCTCAAATGATGCAACTGCACGATTACATCGAAAAAGAAATTCAAAAGTCAAAAGAAAAGGTTCACGAAGACGTTTGCTTGACGAATAGTGAAGGAAACGAAGAGGTTGAAGAGACAACTGAGGACGTTGGAGATTACAGTGTGGTTTCTGATGGGCAAGACATGTACTTGAGACGATTTGAACACTTGGATGATATCGAGGAAGGTGATGGTGATCACGTTTAATTATGCAACAACTTTGTCTCGCTAATTCCAAACGGCTACAACGCTGAATTGATAATACAATTGAATAAATTTAATGACTGTGAACTTCCAATGTGATGCAATGTGAAGTGAGTGAAGGAATGATTTCTGGTGCAAACGTGGCATTTTGATTGGTGAGAGAGACTACGGCAGTATCATCAATACTTACGCTTCTTGCAACATTTAGCAAAAGAGGGTCCCCTGTGGCAAAAACTCCCTGCGGGACAATTGTTCCTGAGAGGGCCTGAACCGCAGTTTAGCTCTTCCCCGGTTTCGCTGGATTTTAGAGGTTCTTCTCCATTGCAAGGTTTTACTTCTACTTCTGAAACATTGCATAGGGTTTTAGTTACAGATGTATCCACGCAATCTGTGCACTCGACTTTTAAAAGAAGTCTGCTTACCTTCACATAGCTCCATTGGCCGAGGTCGAAGTTCAGTTTGCCTGTGACACGCTTCTCGCCTCATCTCACATTCATTCGAATATAGTTTGAGGTCAGAAGCACATATAGGGCTTCCAGGAGAATGATTACAGTCCGTTTGACAAGTACACCGTGGATAACCGTCATCGCCCATTTCGCAAATCGCTCCATATTCGCATCGAATGCTTTCACACACTTTAGGGTTAACGTGCATGATGGGTCCTCCGTTGGAAACAAGTGGAGGTAGATCCACATGGACAAAGCTGCTTTCACTTCCACTGCTGTGAGGAGAGAATGGTCGGTGTCCACTTTCTCCTGAGGGGTAAGTTGAGATTGGAGCAAAAGACTCCTTCCGGCCTGATCACCAAAAGCATTTTATTGCCAAGTGTAATCCCAAAACATTAAAAGCACTAGAACTAGAAGGAATTATGTACCGCTGGAGGAAGACGGCGAGGATGACCCTTTGCCATGGGGCACAAGTCCCTCACTACATTCTCCGTAAAAGTGGACGCTCAACGGTCTGTTCATTCTGCAACCAGCCTTTTGGAGTTCACATTCATTGTTATACGTCAAAAAGTCAGAGCCACACACGGCGTCCCTACTGACAGGACAATCAGTAGGACAAACGCAAACCCCTTTTTCGCATCGAGCACCAAACTTGCACTGAACGTTCTCACATAAATCTGGAAGCCAAAATGCAGGAAAGTTCTCATTGGTTTATGTAAATCCGAAGAAAGTTATGGGTTTAAGAAAGTGGTTTGTTATGTTTCCAAACTCACCACAATCTCCTCTGGAAGCAACCATAATAAACTTCTGCTGGTGGCATGCAGACTTCTTGAGATCGCACTCGCTTTCGTACAACTTTCCGTCTGTGCCACACACGGAAGTGGAGGCGGAGGATGCCATCTGCAAATAGAGAAAGTTTAGTTTAGAGTATTGCAATATTCTGAGATGTTTAAACTGTTAGTTATTTGCATTACATATTGACTGCAGTTCTGAGGACAGGTGCATTTTGTTCCTGATAAATCCGTTTCGCAAACTGAGTAGAAGTCACATCGTTTTTGATCGCATCCGTCTGTGTGATTGAAACCATTTGAATTGAATTAATCGTGCTTATTGTAATGTGACAATCAGATTGAATTCAACGTGACAAACATAAGTATTACAATGATTTCCTTAAGCAGGCAGGAGTACCAGAATACGGGCAGTGCATATTGCATGTGAATACAAAGAATTCTGCGTTTGATAGCTTAGAGTTACTTGCTTTATGTAATTGCCAAAGCTAAACAAACCGTTCAGTTTTTATCAGAAGTAA
>JAQGAB010002597.1:0-11602 GCA_034696565.1 Isotomurus graminis
GGCACAATAACAATTTTGTAGTATGAATGCTTTACATGAGTGTGTTAGTGAGTATGTGAAAAACTAACTCGCAAGGCATCACAGGAACATCTTCAATCCTAACGATGTGAGTGATTCCAAAAACATGCCATAGAACAATGTCTGTGTTTACTATAGATGCGTCAGGGTCATCCTCGACCCACTGGGCCAATCCGGTATTGTTCAAGTAGAATCCTGCAGGGAACAATTGGTTCTCTTTGTATGGCGTGACCCAAACGTCAAAGTCGGTGAAGGATGACTTCGGATGGAGAGGACTTTGAGGACTTGTGAGGGAACGGGGTCCATTCTCAGCAATTAATTTCCATGCACGAACAGTTCCAGTGATAGGGTTGAGGTTTGTAGGTTCCCCAGAAATCTTCCAGGTTCTCGCAGTATCCTGGGATGTCTTGGTTCTACCTTCAGATGCGGTACGGAGAGGAGTGTCGACGAAGGTGAATCCGTTGCCGTATGGATTTGTAGGAGATCCAGGATCTTTAGAATTTTGGATTAGTATTGCTGAAGGACCTTAAAAAGTAATTGGGATTTGACTGAAGACTTACTCGGTTCAGGATACACGTCAACTACAGAAACTGTATTTTTGTTCCCGTCGAATTCGACATCAAATCTGCATACGAAAAAGTGCTGGTGGAATTGTCCGTTAACGTGAGGCATCACAATTGTGCCATGCCCTCCTGGAGTTCCATTGGCTCCGAGTAGATTCTGACTGATGATACCAGTGAGTACGACTTCCACCTTGATGGAAGCGTCCTGGTAAAACATCCACTTGAATTGGTAGTCGTAATTGGACACAGTGGCTATGAATGTCAACACAAGACGTTGTGACCGAGCAGTAACCACTCTGAAGGTAACTGGGTCCATTTTTCGCCAAAGAATTCCGGCGTCTTCTTCGTAGATGCATATTGTGTTTCTGAGGATTGAAGGATTACCAGCCATGTTGTTGTTGACTGAGTCGTAAAAGAATACGGAGCCACGGCATCCGTCTGGACTTCTGAGTTCAGACGCACTGAATCCCATTCCGTATTCGCCTACGTCCATAGCCTAAATCAAAATCAGTAATGAGGAGTTGATAAGTTTATAGTGTAATAAAGATAAGGAAAACCATTTTTCGATGGAATGGCGGCCTGGGATCTCCGTAAGGAACGAAGAGTTCGGCAACTGATGCTCGATACATTAGGGGTCGAATGGTTCCGGAGTCGTTATAGTTTACATTGTGGAGAGTTAGTCCTTCTCTAGCGTTACGACTAGAATTTCAGAGATATAATTTAGATAAGTCCCTTGGGAGACTTATGGTTTGTTAAAGAATGTTACCCAACACGCATCTTGAACTTTTGCCATTGTAGAAGGTTTCCGTCAATACTAAAGCTTGGACCAGCTTCTTGGGTGATCGTAATGGGGGACACGTCATCCCTGTACCAACGACCAGAGACCAAAGGATCGTAATTGCTGTTGACCTGAGGAACTTCATCTCCTTCACGATCATCCGTACTAAAATCAGATTGAATGGGAAGTTCCTCTATTTCAAGGACTTGTAGTCTGAGGACATCAACAATTGCAACGAATCCCATGGGATGAACTGCATAGACGGAAGTAGTTAGATTTAAGAAAGGAAAGTTATACGAATGTATTTATACCATAGAAGTTATCATTGTCAAAAGATTTTCCATAGAAGAAGACTTGGGATAATCTTAGTCCGTTGTACTCTGGCTTGTCAGCTAAGAATCCGTATTTCCTGAAATTGATGAGGTTGAGAATCAGAATGTGTTTGAAAGGAATTAAAGATCGGAGATTAAAGATTGTATTTCGATTACCAAACATCGGAGACAACGTAGCTGACATTCGTGTAGGGTTGGCCATAACGGGCTACTCTTGCTTTGACAATAGGATCGTTTAAGGCAACTTCACCTACGAGACCGAGTTCATCTCCACCATACATCGTGTCAATTCCTTGAGGTAGCTGTGTCCATGATTCCAGAGTGGCTGATGATGGACCTTGGATGTTAACAACAGCTTCGTAGCTCCTTCCATCTGTTGGGTCAATTACAACGGAAAAAGACTTTCGAGGAATGGACCCAATGGGAGGATTCGTGTCGGATAAGAAGTACGGGAGAAGTAAAGACTTTTCGGGTTCCTGGAGAGTTATCCAAATGTACAGGAACGAATTTCCAGGATAGTTCCCTGAGATTGTGTCTCTAGTGAGGGTGATTTCTGCTGCGCTTAAAGGATCCAATGGGTGTGGTTGGGATTGCTTTAAGTCTAGGTTTATGTAAGTTCAGTTAGAAGGCTAATAAGTGGGTGAATCGTAGAAATGTTTTACCTGTAGAAGAAACGAGACTAATTAGTAACCCTAGGGTTAGTAGTATTTCATGCCTTAGAAGAATCATTTTAAAGGCTGAATCTATATGAAGCCTGACGAGTACTACTTTTACGTAAAAGGAGACTTTGGATGAGATGATCTGTCAACTTCAAGTGAGGTATTTTATAGTGTTGGTGTTTCATTAAGTGTGACAAGGTTATAGTTATATACCCGTGAGTTGATCAGTGATTAAAAATAGATAAACGAAAAGTGATACGGCCAAGAGAGACGAAAATAAATTCAGGGACTACGCAATCAACATATTCAAGTGCTTTTTCCAGTAAATAACTCTCTAGAGATGTTTAGTTCATGTTGAGATTGACACATTGACACACCTTTTCTCTACAATTATCGTTGTAATTGACAAATTATATGTGGTTTGTGATCATCTCTATGACATATGCATGATAACGAATTAAACGAATTGAAGGTGAAACAAATAAAAAGGTTAGGTATACATGCTTTCTTTTTTGTTAAATCTAAATGCAGGTGTTCATCTCATTTAAATCAACCATGTGTGATCTATGTGAATTATTTATTTATTTGAAAATGTGTCCGTTGTGGTTAAGTTGCTTATCTTTTCACTCGATGTTGCATGTTGTTGTGCTTGCAAGCTACAAGAAGCACACGTCTTCAGAAATACAGTTGATGAATAGCAGATAAACTACGAGATTAATTAATAACTTTTGTTGGAAGTAGAGTCTCTACTGAGTCAACAGACAACAGAGTTACGGGATAATTCCTTATTTAGGCTTGAATCTCGGACATGTTGCATAAAGAATTGGCAAAAACAATTTAATTAAAATTGTTTTTGTATGAACTAAGGAGGTTGTAGAAATAACCGTTACTACCTATGAAGCGTACCTAATAGTACCTATGAAGAGATTATGGTTACTACTAATGGAGTACTGGAGTGTTTTATTACTGGACTCATATATATTAGTATTAGCTTATCATTATTTTCATACGTTCATCAGTTATGAATATTCTCCTGGCCTGATGTTAATGAAATAATAATAAGCTATAAATTATGCCTCGGTGTTTATAAAAGAAAACTACAACTTCACTGACAGGCAGAGAATAAAGCTGTCCATCCGAAGAATCCAAACCAAAAGTAGCAACTGCTTCCGAACAAACAATAATCACTTTCCATGTTTTATGGTTGTTTCCGCAGTACATGTTGAAATGTGGGTTTACCAAGACAGCGAATATAACCATCATGACTGTTATTCGTTTTTAAATCAATATGAGATATTGCATTTGTATGAATATTAATACACGTAATATCTTTTACATAAGTACCACTACAATTTCTACTTTATGCAATACGTGTTTCATCAATAGTTGAAGGTTGAGCAAGCAACCGAATTCAAAAGGAAAGCTAACCAATCCATTTATAAACCTTTGGAGTTATATAACATTGCCAATCTTAAACATAACTTAAACTGAAGTCAGAACTAAAGGCACAATCACTGCAGAAACGCTCCGCACTCTTATTAAACTTTTCGAACCATTGCAGTAATATAGTAAAGTAGAATTGCATATTTACCATCATCCCTGTAATACCATTAACTGCATATGGTTCGGCATATTTTTAAACTAAGCGAACATTACTTATTGTTAGTTTAAAATGACCACTCCATTAATGTGGAAAGCTTACAAAGTTTTCTTTGGAACCTTGTCTACAAAATTCTTCATTGTGAACTATGACTTCAAGTCTGGAACCTTTAGGGTCTCTAGTAAATCCAGAATACTCAGGTGGGTCCTGTTCTTCATTTCGTTTTGTGTGTTCTACTTGCTATCAGGAGTAGTCTTTCTCATTCAGGTGGCCCGAGGAGATCCTTCAGTTAGTAAAGCAACTGACACTCAAAAACTAATTATCATCCTCTTCCTCGTCATCCTGATATTTTGCACGTCCCTACTGCTTAACACCTGTTTTCGTACACTCACCGTGTCTCTTCAAACTATTAACAAACTCGTTCGCTATGAAAAGATCCATGCTATTAGGGACTCACACTATCGCCAACCTGCCAAAGGAGACAATGCTGGCACAGCCATGATGGTCATTAATCTCCTTCTTCCAGCAATGCTAACCACAGGAATCTTTGCAGTGATTGGAAATGTGGACATTCTCTACTTCTACATCTCCTTTGGGGATTCCCTATGGCTTCTTTCAAAATGCATACGAATGTTCATCCTGCTTCTTGTAGAGTACGAATCATGGCAAGGTATCGCAATCACAATGCTCTGGTCCATCTTGGGAATGCGAATTATCGTCGCCCACACTTCCGAACAGCTTCGCTCATCTGCCTTCGCCAATTCAGTGCCTGTTCTAATAAGAAAGGTTAAAATTCACAGAGCCTTAAGCATATTGGTTGAAATGACACATCAAGTTGCTGACATCCTCTCTCCTTTAATTCTCCTTCTTGGAATGATTCTGCTTGCAGTCTGCAACTATGGAGCAATCAAGTTTATGGGAAAGTTGGATCTGGCACTCTACCTAATCCTCCCTTGTGGTTCACTAATAGTCATTATCATAATTTCTTCATTACTGCCACCAGCTGCACAAATCTTTGAGGATTCTGCCAAGTTCATTCATAATTTGAAGAGAATACACCATCAAGTTCGTGCCAGGAAGTTAATCGCTTCTCTCCGGCCTTATGCAATTCATGTTGGCCATTTCTACTTCTTCAGGAGACACACAAAGTCGACGTATATATTATCTATCATTCAACTTACAACTGATGCTTTACTTTTAAAATAAATTCACATTCAGTCTGAATCTGTTCAATCACTTCAATCTCATGCTGTCCGTCGATGGTTCATATTAAAATAAACGTTGAAATTTTGAAATAAAACAACTACAAAATATATGAACACACCCATTTTCAGTGTTCGGTGATTGCATTAGCCTGAACAATCATTTTTCATTTATTATACATAATTAAATTCAAGTGAATTATGGTTCGCATGATACTAATTCCAAGCTTTGAAGCCAATGAGTCAAGATGCTTTATTGAATTGGGATACAAAAGAGATATTTACTGCAGAATTGAGTAATTCTAAAGTGTCACACCATTCATTGGATCAGGATAAAAATAGCACATTATCAAAAGCTGCTATTACAGAGGGTAATTAATTAAAAACAATCTAAACTGTGAGACTGATTATATTGGATTTTATTAAAGGAATGCAAGGTTTAATTACTCATCTCATGACACTCATGAAAACTCCCGTTGACTTTCTTCAGGGAGGAGTGTTTCCTGTTCAGGAAGACACGTTAAATGGTCGATTAGAAGAGACAAATTAAAATCCAAATAACATTTTGTGCTCATTAAAACCACGAAGTTAATGTATTTCCCATTCTGATGAATATTAAATTCTTATTTCCAATTGATCGAGGAGATACACTACAAATTACGCACGCTTGCATTAAGTGCACATTGTTCGTAATTTAAAAGTTAATAGTTTCTTCCTCCTAAAATGTGTGTGTGTAGTGTTTAGTGAATTCGTTGCAGGAAATAAATGTAAAAGGCTGCAAACAAACAGAGGAACTTGTCTTGAGCAGCATGAGACACAAAAGGAAGGAACGAGTTGAAAAGGTATTTGTATGAAATTAAATAATTAAAATGGTACACTTCAACATACGACAGTTTGAATAAGGCAAGGGCCTGGGGTGTAGTAGACCTCTGCGTGTCAACTTTTATTTACTTGGTAGGAAAGGTGTGAAGCATAGTGTGGTGATTATCGGAGGCTTAATTTGTTCAAGTAACGCACACACTCAGTTAAGAATCCACATGGGATAATGATAAGCTACCTACAGAGAATTGCAGTGTTTAACCTGTTAACACAGTCAACAGTTTATTATAGCGTTAAACTGGTTTTCTACATAATCATGAGGTTTTTCTCATTAGATATCTTTCGTTTTCAACGGCATGGGAATTTATAATTCTGTTTTATGATTTCTTAACTAATCCTTAAAAATAAGAAATCAAATGAATGTGTTTTGCTTGAAGATATTCTAAAATCTTCGAAAGTATTTAAGTTAAATGCGTTAAGAATTGGCTTGTTTGAACTAGAAAACGTATATTGGTCTCTTTCCAAAGCTTTTAGCGATTAAGATTAAGAACATAAGAATTCTAAAGTTCAAGAAAGACTTCTGGGTTTCTGAATTGCTAGAGATTAAAAGTATGAACTATAATGTGTAGTTTCTGCTCTGCTGGCTTGAGAGGCGTATGCTAGAAGGTACTCATTTAATTCTTTTCTTAAATTCATAAAAATACTTGTGACTTATGACAGCATCTCACATGTAATAATCCTTCCGTAATAAGTCTCATTGAAACAAACTTAACATGTCAGAATTGCTGCAGAGCCTGTAAAAGTGAAATCTCCTATTGTTAAGCTGAATATCACTTGTTATGACATAAAACTATTCACCTAGTAGTTACTTAATATCCTCCGTGTCATGGGAAACTTCCTGCTAGTCAAGAGTTCTTGTTAATTCCTACTTAATGATTTCAACTGATATTCCCACGAGATATTCCGTTGCAGCCAACGGTGTGGTTGCACTTTATCTCTTTCCTTAGTCGTCGTGTGTCTTGTCTCATCAGTTGAAGCTCACCATAATGTGGACAATTAAACCTCCTCCTATCATCCGATTTCTTCTATTTGTAAGTGTCATTGAAATGCTTGGAGTTTGGAAGTTTTCTAGAGTTTAATTTATATGTGAAAAATATTCCAGATCCAGGCAACTGCAGACCTGACCTTAGGTCAACACACAAGACCTCCGTTGATACCCTTCAGCAATCATGGAGGTCACAACTTCAATAGCCAAGAAGAGTCTTCGTCATCTGAAGAGTCGGGGGGAGATGATCATTATCCCCAGTCCTACCCGAACATCGGGTATCGTTCTAAAGTTCCAGTTGGAGCTTCACATTCTACTCCCCAAGTGTCAAATCCCTTCACCTACCCTCCTCAATTAAGGCCCAACAACCACCCCCACCACCACGTGGTGGAAACTACTCCAGCTACCTTGGAAGAAATAGAAGCATCGTATGAAAACTCACTACACCATTTGAAGGGTCAAGGAAAACCTTTAAACGTCCAAGGATTTAATGCACCACAGTTCTTCGATAAAGTTCTGGACCACCACTACTTTTCACATCATCAAGTTAATCATGAATCTGCGTTTCCTGGTGGTGTAGGGGGCCCTTTAAAAGCTCCGTTTAGACCGAGTGCTCCGTTTACTCCAAACTTTGAGTCCACTTCTGGATTCAAACCGTCGTTTGGACCTCCAGTGAAAGGTCCACTAGGTCATCCAACGTATCCCTTAGGGACTTCTGGTCTTAGACCTGCTGGACATGCTGTACATGGACTAATCCCTTCTGTTTATGGTCCTCTGGGTTCAACTTACATTCCTTCGTCCAGACCGAACTTATTTAAAGACTTGGATCTTACATTCCCTCCTCCTACTGTAGTTTATGGAATTGGAGATTCCACTTTACCGTTAGGAGCATCTCATCAGTACCCAGATGAGTCAAAAAAGTCCAGTCACAGCGTTTCAATCCAACCGTCTCACGTTCCCCCTTCCAATATTCCAACAGTTCCTGTCCCAGTGAAAGAAGAGTACAAAGTTATATTCGTGAAGGGTCCAACTACAACTCCCCACTCTCCGTATCGTGCAGCTTCACCGATAGTCCTTAAACGAAGTAAAGGACCGTTGTTGGCCTCTAATCCTACAGAGCAAACCAAGGGATATCATCCTACTCAAGCAGTTTCAAGCTCCCAAGTGTCTTCCAGCGGTTCCAGCCTTAAACCAGAGGAACAAGCGTTGCTGTACCATTTGTTCAGCAAAACTGAAGGACCCACGACGGTCCCGACGCCTACAACAACCGTTTCTTCCTCGACTCCCACATCCACCACAACAAAGTTTTACTTGGCAGAAGAACCTCAAAGTGGTTCAGCGTTGGCTGATTATTCTTTCGGAGATATTCTGAAGATTTCTTCTGGACTTGTGAAACCCAAGAAGAAGAAAAAGAGTAAAGATAAGTCCACAGCTTATTCGATTTCTCATCCGTACATTATTCCTTTGAGATCTCCAAAGTTCGGACTTGGAGATTATGGAGAAATCTCATCAAAGAGTGAGACGGGGAACAAGAAGAAGAGTAGCAGACTTATTCCTGTGAATGAAGACAGGGGATTTATGTTAACGTATGCTCCAACATATTCTTCCCCTGTGGCAAGTGCTTCTTCAACAATTCCAACTTTTGTGGACTACACGCAGCATGGAAATGAAGTGGAAGCGCTGCTGAAAGCGTATGGAGTCCAGCCTGGGTTATTACCTAAAGGCAAAGAAGGGGGAGGGGGTGGACCTACTTCTATTGAAGATCCACCAACTTTCTACACGAGCACTACGAGTACAACTACAAGTGGCACTACAAGTACAACTACACCTTCTCCGTACAAAAGGATTAGAGTAAAGCCTCCAACAACTGAGCCAGTTACGGAATCTACGACCACAACTGAACCCCCTACTACCTTTAGGACGAGAGGAACTACTACTGAAAAGACTGATAGTGATTCTGGAAGATCCAAGGAAGTCACAAAGGCTCCCAGTAGAAAAGAGGGGAGGAATAAGGGAAAGAAGTCTGAGGAGGAACAGGAAGAGATAAGTGAAGAATATGAAGATGAGTCTCAACCAGCCCCTACGGAAAGTGAAGTGTCAGTTCCGGAACTTCCGGAGAGTGAGGATGATTATGATGACGAAGGGGAGGAGTCGGAGTCTTCGGAGGAAGAAGAGGAACCTATTGAGTCGAAAACTAAGAAGAATAGTAGGAAGGAAATTCTTGAGGAAAGGCCGAAGACGTTGGATGAAAGGAAACGGAAGAACGTGGTTGAAGGAGATAAGGAAGATAGTTCTGAGGAGGAGAGAAATGTTAAGAGCTCGAAATCTGCTAGAATAAGTAGAGTTCCTTCGACTCTGTCGATGTTATATGAGCCGAAGAAGACTACTTCAAAGAGGAGCAAGGGAAAGTCTGGAAAGACTAAGGAGTCTGAAGAACCTGAGGGAGAGCTTAAAGAAGCAAGGAAGCAAGGAAGAGTTCATAAGAAGGACAGGACACTAGCAGCTCCAGAAGGAACTGAAGCTACAAGAACAATTAAAACGAGTGTAAGCCCTAAGAATAAGAAATGGAAGTCAAGAGATTCTTTGGAGGAGGGAGAGGTTGAGGAAGTTGAGACCCGAGTGACCACAAAGCAGCCTAGAATGGGAAAAAAGAATCCTACGGTAGAATTAATTCTGGAGAGCATACGAAACTCACAAGAATCTGTTCAGGAGGAAAACACAGGATCTTCGAAAGAAGAAAGGAAAACAAGTAAACGCCAAAGAATAAAACCTTCAGTAGCAAAGAGATTGCAAAAGTCGGGGGGCAAGTTAAGGAAGGTTAGGAGAAAGAACAAACGCAAGAAATCAAGAGCTTCTTAAGTGTCCAGTAGATTAATTTTAGATTTAAGGTTTCGTTCTTGTCTTTGACTTAAATACATTTAGTTCGGGGAGTACTTTAGGGAAGTCTGCAAGAAATAAAATGACTTGAAATGTTTATGAAATGATTCGGCAGTATTTTTTAATTTACTTGAGGATTGAAATATTCTAAGAGTAAATAGGTACTAAATGGGAAGCAAAATTAGGAAAGATTTTCAGCGATTTCGACCATGTATGCAACCGACAGCTTAGCGTATTCCAAAACTTGTGGGAAGTTGACGTTGGCCATGTTGTCATTGACGGTGTGCATTTGAGGGTGGGCGACAACTTCGGAGGGCATGGCGGCAGGGAAGCCGTATGAAGTCCAGGAGGCGTGGTCAGAGCATCCGTATCCGCATTGAACGTTTCTCCATCCGTAGTCGCAGTAAGCGGACACGAGGAGACGGAGGAATGCGCTGAGTTGAGAGTTGGTATAGTCCGTGTAGATTCCGATGTCTGTGATGCCTTGAGCTAGGTATCCTGCGACATCGTAGTTGACCATAGAGATGACATTGACGTTAGAGTCCTGGTAAGCCTCGGCTATTTCTTGGGATCCTCTGAGTCCAATTTCTTCTGCGGCGTACCAGTGGAACTCCAAGGTTCGTTTGGGAATGAAGCCGGACTGGACGATCACCCTTAAAGTCTCGAGGACAATAGCTGAACCACTTCCGTTGTCATCAGCTCCTGAAGGGAATAGACATTAAGTTTTTAAGGTAAAAGATTAAGGAGTTTGGGGAGGTAGGAATGTACCTGGCGCGTTCAAGGCAGCTCCAAATCGATTGATGGAGTCTTCATGAGCACCGACAATAGCGACTTCGTCCTTGAGGATGGAATCGGATCCAGTGATTCTTGCGACAATTGACTTCTGGCCGTTCCAGGAATGAGTGAATTCCTCGACAGTGACGGAGCCAGCGTATCCTGCAGCAGCGGCGCGGACTTGTTCGAGGAGCCATTGCTGAGATTGTATTCCAGTGGTGGAAGTGTAGTATCGGGTGTGGTATGAAGAGAACTGGGCAGTGAAGTCTTCGATTCTTTGGACGTCGAGAAGGGCTATGAGAGGACGGACGAGGGTTTCGAATTGTACGGAATCCGGAATACCTGAGGAAAGTTTATAAGTTATTCATGGGAATGCAGCTTCTGAGACTTGAGACTTAATAGAAAGATTGAGGTACCTTTGATGCCGATGTCTTCTGGATTAACAACTGGGTAGTTTCTTCCAGTGATGTCTACAAAGTTGACGTGTTTTTCAACAAGCGTCATGATCTGTTCGGCGTCAAGCCATGCTGCGGGATGAACGGGTGAAGTTTTGATGAGACGTCTGCCTTCTCCAGGGCCTTGGTCGGGAAGAAGGACGACCTCCCTACTGCCACTGGGGCAACTGGAGACCCCCAAGACTCCGACGACACCGATGAGGACAATCTGCAGCAACTTCATTGTAGATGACTAGTCTGAAGATTATTCTGGAATGATGGGAATTTTGTCCAGGGGGATTGATTATTTAGAGTTTCGAGTAGTTTCATAAGTAATAATAAAATAATAACCAAGTTGAGCAAGCCATTGTCAATGTCACCACGAGATAAGGTTTGTGCTCACGGGATGAGTTAATCAAACAGACAACAATGTGACAAAGTAGATTGATAATGAAGCATTTCTGAAGCTCGTGTTTGTTTGGTAATGCCCGTGTTAACAAA
>JAQGAB010002598.1:0-11597 GCA_034696565.1 Isotomurus graminis
GAATCCAAACATTGAGCACTCATGTACGTACGATAAATCGACTTTTGTAATTAAACTAATATTATAATACTAACTTGTTGCGTATATATCTTGTTGGGCAGTATCTCATCGAAATTATTGGTTTTTCTCACTCAATTTAATTGTAAAAAGAAATTCCTTTAACATTTAAAAAGTATGTCAGCTCGTTTGATGAACGGAGGAAAATTACAAAGCATTTTAGAGGACAAGAAACAACGAATATTGATCATAATTCACAGAACAGTAAATCGACCAACTTAACATGCTTGAGCACAATGGTACAAAGCAGTACATCGTAAATAGTTAAAGGAATATTCGTGCTTAAGGATTATGGCAATTTATTGGCAATGTTTTAGGGTGGAGGCTTATCAACCTATCACCTTTCCCAGTTGAGTTATGGCTCATTGCTAAAATTCATGAATGAGATTTCCATTTCAATATTCTCCTTTTAATACTTTTAATTGGGCACTAAATAACCTTTAAGGTATTGTTTCGAAGTTTAAAGAACTCCTTGGGAAGTCTTCTGTCATGTTTGACCAAAACTGCTAAACTACTACTGACTATATAATAATATCGTACACACCAAAATCTCGTACTTGCTGCTTCCACTTGAATTTGTAGTTCTAAGTGCTTTTAAATTTGCATTTCCAAAGAATCTGAAGCGAGCACGCATAATTCTTATTAAAACAACAAAGACTAAACCAAATAACTGACTTACACATTACAATGACTAATCATAAACTGCTGAAAACAAATGGTTGTCACAATTTAATGCTCCTTATGCACACTTACTCGGTTTCTACACACCTAATTACCGATAAGTGATGCAGACTACAACTACACAGTAATTAATTCTGTATTAATTGTTCCATAAATTAAAGTTCAGTGATGGTCAGTGTCGAGAACTAAAGTCAATTAACCTAAAATTCAAAAAGATGTACATTAAAATGCGTACACATTGTCTTACCTTATCTGATGAGACGACTATGACTATGACAGACGTTGAACATTGTCACCCACACACTGAACACTTGTTAACTATTTCTTTCACAGTTACTTCACACACTGGAAGTCGAACAGAAGTCACAGGTTATTTACAACTGGGTTACATGAAAATGTTCATGTCTTTACTTCCGCATTCTTATTTTAAATAGCTTCAAACTAAACAGACGTTGAGGCACTTTTATTTAACACTGCTGCCACTCATGATATTTTTATATGTGCGATTATTCAATTAATAATCTTCTGCTAAAATCACTAAGCCATGTCCAACGCACATTTTGATTGTTGCTGTTCAATTACTTAATTCGTCTGGATTCACGAGACCTGAAAATAAAATTTTCACACTTAGTGCGCACACACATAAGAAATAAAGATAAACATACTAAAATAATCATTTATCAGTCGAACAAGCCATAAATGTCTCAAATAAACTGCATTTCAACTGGAAAAATAAATATTCCTGTTCTACTTTCCCCTGCTCTGAAACATATGCGACGATAAATGTGAGAATCATCTGGGCAATCGAGTGGTTTACTTTCATTCTACTCGTTCTTAATAGTAAATACAGTTTAAATATTCTTTTAACGTTTCTGGAATGAAATTATTAATTGATAGTAAATGTATAGTCGTAAATACTGGAGTATTTTTCTTGTAAATGTAGTAAGTACACTGGGCTTGTGAAGTAATTTAAAAATTGGAAAAGTTAAACTATTAACTAAAGTTTGTAGTTAATGTTTACAATGAAAAGGACCCTCGAAACAAACTCAAGCACATTTAAAAGTTGTATAATTATAATTCACGTACTCCACGAAGCATTAATATTTAAATCTTTAAATTGATTCTTAGAAGGTGTATCATTTCAATAAAACCGTATTATTTCCCTTTTTTCCAGAATAAAGCCTCCATGAATTTATAAACATACCAAATAAATGTATAGGTCGATATTCCTTGTGTAATTAGCTGCTGGTGATAAATTCCTAAACTTTTAAACTTCACACAAAGCCACTGAACAAAATGATTGTTTCTACACTAAATAAAAACCCTAAAGTTCCACAAAGTCTGGCACAAATAAAAGCTGCCGATTTGGACAAATCACAGAATTAAAGATTAAAAACGAATTCGGAAACCTCAGAATTCTTAGTCCGAGTGGTTTAAACTTGAAATGAAAGACACAACAAACTACACACACAACACAATGTTACATGTCTGCAACAAACCACCTTCTGACGAGCACGAAGAAGTTGTTTCAATGAGACCCATGTTATTGCAATGCAAGTTATATTCACGTACTGTGTAAGTCCTTAATCTGTTGAGGAGGATTGTAGTTAGTAAATGTGTTGGTGGTGGATGGATGCTCCGACGAGATCTTCTTTGGGTTGGGATTTAATGTGTGTATTTGTAAAGGGTTGAGCAGTAAGTAGAGCCCCATGGGTACCAGCAGCACGATACACATCCATTTATAAGAAACATCTCGGCAGTCCCCCCTACAAAATGTAAGAAAAAAGTCTTAAGAAGTTGTTTGCCTTCATGTGTATGTATTCTTCAAATGTCAAGTTATAATATTACGCTCTTCTATAAATGGAGGAATCTTGGAGTGTGAATGCAGTTTACTTGTAGTTTCTTCTTCATACCTTTACAATTATGATGGGATGATAATAATGATGATGGTCATGGTGGATTTCTGCTGCTGCTGCCGGTGGTGGTGATGATGGTTAGTAGACGAGTTCTACCGTATAGTCTCAGACCGAAGGCTGAAATCCTTCGGTCTGAGACTATACGGTAACCCCCCGTCTACTAGATGATGGTGGTGGTTCTTCGGAAGATGAGGCTACTTCTTCTTCTTCTTGGTGATTAAGATTTCTAGTCTATTGTACTAAAACGTAATGTTAGTAGAGTTTATCTAACAGACTAATTTTAGATTGTCCTTCTGCGTCTACAACAGCTTTTCTGATTAAATTCCACACGTACTCGAATTTCGTCACAACAAACATTCGACACGGCGTCTTCTTCTTCGTCCATTCTCAAGCTCTGTAATAAAGAAGAATGCGTGTTAAAGTATGAGAACAATTAATTCAGTATCAATTTTAGATTTAAACTTGATTTTGCTCAACTTCGCATATATGAATGTGATGCTTAATAAATAACCCCGAGAATTTAAAATCAGTTAAAGTTATGAAATTACCTGTATCCTTCAATTTTCTTGTATTAGAGATGACTCCGGATGTTAAGCAAACTAATTAACACTTAAACGATACTAACAACAATGAGTTTCCAGGATATTTTTGGAATAGCCGAGCAGTTTAAGGAAACTCCTTTGGCGAAGAAGCTCACAAGGAGAAAACAAAGTCGTCCTCCATGAATGCTGAGAGTTTGCGGGAAATTCAAACGGCGGCGGAGTTGACACAAACAGAATCTTATAAACATTCTTAATTTTTTAATTTTTGAAATAACTTTTACTGTTTAGTTTAGATTGTATTGTTGTACACGAACAAATTAATTAACAACATAGTTGACTTAATATTTTGAGTGTCTTGTTTAAAGTGAGTGAACAGTTGGAGTGAGTTGAAGTGTACAGGGATTGAAATTGATTGTTTTTGTTTTGGCAGATATGGCTTCTGCTGGTGGGACAACTTCAGAAGTGACCCAGGTCAGTTCACTGCCACCTCCTCCACAAGCATTTGTTTGTAACTATTCAGATGACAACGTTAAAAAAGGAAAAGCACCAAAACCACCCCCACCCCCGGCGCCACACGAAACGTATATTGTGTTCGGAGTTACGTACCATGCGGACGACGCTATAATTCGTCCATTAGAGAGTCAGGTAATTGGAGTGATAGTCAGAATCTCGTCATATATTTACCTGGTGCACATAAGCAATTGGTGGATGGAAAGTGTGAAATGGAATTGTTTTTGTTGACAGGGAATCCGAAGACTATATCCTCAGAACTTTGACCATCGCAGAGAGCTGAAAAAAATGAATCACTCTGTACTTGTTAATTTTTTAGATCTATTAGATATCCTTATTCACAGTCCAGAGTCCCCGAAACGTCAAGACAAAATAGATGACATTAGTTTACTGTTTATTCATATGCATCATTTGATAAACGAGTTTCGTCCCCATCAGGTAAGGTTTTCAAACGAATTTTAGTTTATTTGAATGCTAATTTAATGTTTATCTATTTGACAGGCTCGAGAAACATTGCGCGTAATGATGGAACTCCAAAAGCGCCAGACACTGGAGACTTGTGACAGGTTCCAGAAACATTTGGAAATGAGTATAGAGATTATCAGACAGGCACTCGGGAACTTACCCGAGCAGTTTGATACTGAAAATAGTGTATTAGCGTCGACAGAAAGTTTCTTTACGAAATCGAAGCCAGTTTTTAGGCCGCCTGTTGTAAGCAGCCAGGACCAAATGATGTGCGACATAGTAGATTCCATGTAGTTTCTTCTGTGTGCTTGATTGACTGCACACACGATTAATTAGCAGCATAGTCTGCTACTGACCACTTACCTGATGTACATTTGTACATTAATAACCTCAAATAAAATGAATTGTCAGAGGAGTTTCTGGAAACTTAAATATTTATTTCTATAAAAACCAAAGTTATTAGTGTTTGACATTACCGTGCACAATATAGTTAACACATGCATTGTCAATTTATTCCGAAGTCGATACCACTACCCCTACATCTAATTCATATCAGAAACTATTAAGTAAATAAATTAAAAACAAACACGAGCTTCAATTGAACAATTAAAATCCTCGTCCTCGGCGACCTCTGCCTCGACCACGGAAATTGCCCCCTCCTCGCATTCCACCTCGAGATAACCGGGGTGGAGGACTCGCTGTAAAGATTAGAATCAGGTTGGAAGTTAACAATATTTCTTTTTAATGCCTTTTTGTACGAGTGGAACTTACAATAAGCTCCAGCTCGAGCAGAGAACTTTCCACTAGGCGGCTGATACAACGCCCTGTTTTCTCCACGTGGTTGCTTAGCACTTTGCACCGAGGATGGTTGGCTGTTAGTTGAAAATTGACGTTTTATTGGGGTGGTTCGAACAAGGGGACGCCATGATAATCCAATAGGGCTCTTGTACAATGGAGTTGAGTGAAATAAGTCCTTCACAGTAGCAATTATATTTGCTGTCAGCTTCAATGCTTGAATCTGTAGGGTGAGTTCAAAATCATAAATTGTTAGTAAGAAGGAAACGAGTTTTCAGAGGTCAAGGCTTGAGTCATTAAAAGTACTAAACCCGTGGTGAAGACATACATTGTCAAAACTGTCATCAGGAGAAACACTCTTGTTAATCAATACCTTTGTCCTGTTTGCTTCTGTTCTTAATTCTTCGCCGCGTTTTCCAGTCAAGTCTTCCCTTAGCTTCTTCATGTAAGCTTGCGTTGCACGAGCAAGATACTGCAGACGAAGACGAAAATCTTTCAACTTCTCGGCATCAGCAGTGAGGAAAGTAGGGCTAAATCCTCCGAGTTTGTGCAAAGTGAATAATAAAGTCTCGATAAGACCAAATTCCAATTTTGGATTCAACTCTTCCTCATCTGGAGGCAACGGCATCAGCTCCTACAGATTTAAAACGAGTTAATCCAAATAATTGTTTAACAACTCATGTGTATCTAATTTTAAGATGCAGCTTCCTTCAAAATAACTACACGTTAGATTACTAGTAATTACTACACAATCGACTGTAAGATGCAAAACGTGATAAACACAGAAGTTAGTAATTGTAACTTACGACTAAATATTTGAAGACCTCCTTAAGACATTCGTCTGCTTGCGCAGAACTGATTTGCTTTACATTAGCAGCCATATCTGCCAACATTTTCGATGCTTCATAGTTGTATCTCTTTCCATCTTCCAGCATAACTGTATCACTCAAATTCGGGAGAACTTTTGTACAGTAATACACAAGGTAGTTTGTGGAGCTAATTTGAGACTGAAACATACGTAATCAACCAGAGTTGTTAATTACTACTTTTTCGACCGCTTTCGCCTCATTATGGATCAATTACCGTCATATTCTGAAGTGCATATTTACTCAACAGGAGAAGTTTATCAAAGTTTTCGGCTTCTGAAGCATCAAAGTACTTGTCTAAATCAAGAATCTCAGCAATGACGTCAACAAGCATTTGTTGTCCTGTAACTGTTGTCAAAAGTTTGGTTTCCATCAACAGTGCTGTCAAATTTTCAAACTCCCGTCCGGTTATTCCCTAAGATACAAAAGGTACTTTGTGAACATTCTAATTCACACTCAACCAAATAACAAAAGCAAACATCAAAATCGTACAGGAGTGCTCACGAGTCTCCTCCATTCTGCCATAAGACACTTCTGAAATTCATTGTTCATAATTTCAGGTCCGAATTCCTTGAACTTTGTTCGCAGAAACTTGCAGCAGCGTTCCTTGACAATATATTCGCCTATCTGGAGTTGGTAGAACACACCGACTAGTGCAGCTGCAATTACATGAATCCATTGAAAAATCTGTTTACTTAATGGCACAGTTGTAGATGTAGCTCTCAAAAGTACCTTGTGCATCAATATGGAATAGACTACTTAAACAGCCCTCAATAGCTTTATGCTCATTTGCATCATCTGTCTGCATCACTTGAGCGAACACATCAGCAATCTTTGCCACAAAACTGGGCACCTTTTTGCATACAGTAACCAGATCTTTACAAACTTGCTTCCGAATCTGCAATGAATTAAAATACAAATAATCAGTCACCCAAAACAACTACACCTAGTTAATAAGTAACATTAAACTCACAGCAAGGTCCTCATCTTCACACAAATCAAGAAGGGCATTTATAGCCTCATTGTACAGTAAAGGAAATGCTTCAAAAAATCTCGTGATAAATTGCGACGCCAATCGTTTCTCTTTTTCTGATCGTTTGACAGCAAGGAGCAACTCTCGGAATTCACCTTCCAGCTGTAATATGTAAATATATTATTATTAAAACCTCTCCACCATGAAAATCAATAAATAAAAATACCCACTGACCGTAGTTTTATCAGCTGCACTGTTGAGCTTCTCGTACGTCTTGTACATTTGCTCAATTCCCTTTGCAACGTCGTCGCCCCCTCCTCCCCCATCTTTGCTTTCTTCGCCCTTTCCAGGCATTTCTGAAAATAAACAATGAATTTAATTAATACCTTAAGCACAATCCGGACCGGAATTTTGGTCTCTCTGACCTTAAACTACCTTGCAGAAGGGACAGTCAAGGACAAAAACTGAAGAATCTAAACTTACCACACGTTTCCTTTGGAGAGACAATTAAGTTGGAGAGAAACCGGAACTGTCAGTTCTGCTTAAGCAAAAGAGAGGAGAATCGTTGTGGGAATAAAAAAGCGTAGGAAGGACGCACACCACCACACGGCAACTGAGGAGATTGAGTTTTGGAGGCAGCCGTGTTTTGTTTGTTGACGATGGGTCGGTCGGGTTGGGGAAAGTGAGACTTTCCTTCACCGCGAAATTTGATTTCCCGCTTCCTCGCGAGACGGCGCTTTGGTCGTCAATCTGTTCTCTCGCTCTCCTCTTCTCATCTCATGATTTTCTCATTTCTCATGATTCTGAGGAGTTTTTGAGGAATTGTACTTAATCTGTTGGTTTTAGTGTGTATTTTTGAATTGTTTAAGTGGAAGGAAGGTGTGGTGGTTGGAATTGCTGGGGAATGGGATTCAGGAATAAGCTGGGGGTAAGAGATATTGGTTGCTTTAATAGTTTTATTTCATTTTCATGAGTTAAATAGTATGTGGAATTTGATGGGATTAAATGCAAATTGTGAATTGTTTTGTTTATTCGCAGGTGGCGTCGATCCATCCTTCTTCATATTGGCAAACTCCACTGCAGCAAGGAGTTGGTTCTTGATATGCATGGGATGTGTACATGGAGTTGTTTCGGAGTTTCATCTTGACGATGTCTGGTGTACAAGGGTATCCTCCTGGGGAACATTTCTGCTTAACAGGTCAGTATATTATTAGTGGAATTCCCTCAGAAAGTTAAAATGGATTGATTAGTACCTTATTATTAGAGGATTTGTGTGTAGGAGTGAATTCTAAGCTATCACTGTCTGTAGTATCAGTTTCCCCAGATGAGAGAGTTGGTGAAGTAGCCGGAGGAAGTGTATTTGAGGTTGAGGGTGATGATACGGTGGTTACTGTTGAAGTATCTCCAGATGAGAAAGATTCAGTCTGTAAAGAGATGCAAAATTAAACTAGGGAAATAGCTAGTATGAATATGATAAGGTAAAATGTATGGCGAGTAGCAGCCTTTTAGTTAATGCATAATCCAGCTTACTTTGTCTGCGGGTATGAATTTGGTTCCAGGAGAGTCTCTTGACTTGGAAGGAACAAATGCACACTTTCCGTAGTTTGAGATGCACAAGACTCCCAACAAAACGGGGATAAGAAGTAGTTTCACTTTCTGCATGTTTGCTGACTGATTACAATTCTACTGAGGTATTCTTAGTTTGATGTAAAGCCTCACTAGTCAACCTGATGTGAATTGAATAATCAAAATGGGATTGTCAGTTGCGAAATAGTTTGGCGAGTTGTTAAAGTGACAGATGCAAGAGTGACTTGATGCAACAACAGGAGACGACTGTGATGATGAAGCGTATGCTGCATCCCAAATGAAAGAAATATTGCGTTAGACAACCTTCATAAGTAATTACGACTTATATATTAGTTAGGATGTGTTATACTTGGTATAAAGATTTCATAGTTTTAGGAGGAAAGAATGGAGATGGGATGTGGGATGTAGTGATTCACTTTGTGACGACGATAGACATTTGTAGGCATTGGCATTCGTGGAAGTCTAATTTGAGCTTTAGCTATAATGATTGCTGATTGTTTGGGAAGTCCTGAGAGATAAAGATTATGAAGCCTGTTTGACACTCCATGTGGAATCCTAATCGGTCCTGGTAATCTTCCTAGAATCTTGAAACAATGGACGGGTGTGAGGATTTTCATCTAATTTTGGCCTTCCCAATGACAGTATTGTTTAAGGAAATGAAGGATGACCGTAGGTAGACTTTGGTCGGATTACTCAAACCTACTGCCCTTGCAGTATGTGGAGGAATAAAATTAGACACTAATTTAGGATCAGGTCGACCTTTACTGCAAACAACTCTTGGTGCAGTTTTGAGTAGTTCAATGTATTCTGGTGAGTGACTGAATTAAGTTTGATGATGAGACAATCAAACTCTGGATTGCATCGAGGCAATCAAAGCTGAACGGTCGGGTGAAATTAGTAATGGTTCTTTAGATGTTTTTGTGAGGACAGTTACTCACATCATTACGTATTTTTCGCATGGGACCATTCAATCAGAATCGTACACACGCAAGACCAGTATCATCCACAAGCGTCAGTAGTAGAAGCCGATATTTATTAGTAATTGTTTTACGCCCAATTTACTTCGCTACCGCGATGATCCATCTGAATTCTAAGAAAATCTATTTTGATTAAACTTCTTGCTCATAAGGTATTTATATAACGCGTAGATTATTATTAGTAGAACTTGATTTAATCAAGAACCGCACCTGAGTAAGATTTCCAGGTAGCTATTAAACCGTACGGTTTTTTATACACACGTAATAATCTTTCGCAAATAAACCTTGAGTCACAAATTATAATGAGTCATTAATTGTCGTGAATTAGTAAATAGTAGAAGCATATAATCTATAAGCAGGAGATAGGTTTAAAATGATGGTGTATAGATTTACCTCTGAACCCTTTCCACCCTGTTTGACACACCTGGAAGTCTGGAGCACACTTAGAAAGTGGTTTGTGTGTACTGTGTATATGCATCTTCAGCCAAAAAATCATCTGCAACTATGCACTCTGCGTCCCAAAGAGACATTTATTGTGCCTGAAATCATTTAGGAGAAACTTGAGACACATAGTCACTTAAGTTTGACCCTTTGTGGAGTCTTATAAAGTTGAGGAGACTGCAATGTGAAGGAAACGATTGAAGCATCTTAATATAAATAACACAAGTAGGAAAGGTAAACACAATAAATCTTAAAACCGCATCTGTCACCCCTTTCGTGTCACATCATATTTGATAGGCAGGAGGAAAGAGGTGAGGAGACCGTGGCAGGGAATCCTGGAACTGCTGGAGTGCCTGGAACTCAGGAAGCGTACAGTCGATTGATTTCACATTTTTTGGGAAAATGTACTTCTAAGCGATTTCCATACATTCTGTGACCCGTGCCTTTTCATAATTTGAGAATATATGCATCGTAATCATACAGAGACACCTTTACGGAAAGGGTATTGAACACCAAAGAATTATGAGATTGGACTTAAGCCTTCATCTCCTAAAACTTTTCCTGTAAAACTACTTTGGAGGAGGAAAAGACGGCTGTTTAATCGTCTTAAATGGACCGCACAGGCCAACAAGTTGTTTTCATTTTTATCTTTTGTTGTTGGTTATCTGTATATGTGTACGTGGGTACTATATTGAAAGGCAGATGTACGTTGTTTCACGCATCCCTGCATACTAAAATATAAAAATTGCAGACTTGGTCTATACAAGAACGTGTGTGTATATATAAAGCATGTCTGTATTCCACCGGTTGGAGATTCGAATAGATAGTCCCGAAACACCCGCATAACTTAACCATACACACTTTTACACCCACCTCTAACAATTGCGTTGTATGAGTAGTGATTTTGAGATATTACGGGAAGCATTTATCTTGTATCATCTCAATAATTATCTCTACTGGTTCCTTTTTAGGTGGAAGTGGTTATAAATAAGGCACACTGTAATATTATTAACTTCTTTTAGTTCCTACAACAAGCCTGCTTAACTCTAAACTTTGAAATAATACGCATTCCGCATAACGGACTAATTGGGGAAAACATTTCAACGTGTTTGATTAAATCTTTTTGCGAGTGGACTAACTGACCTCAGGCTGGTATATGAATTAAATAAGTTTGAGTGGGAAGGCATCATCATCCGGGTATTATTCGGGGCTGAAGGAAAAGCGTAAAAAATTCGAACAATCAATCATTCGAGTGAGATGAGGATCTCTCCTCGAGATTCATTATTTCAGACGAAACACCTATATCTCGTGTTAGGCTTGCACTTAAGCCATTCGGAGACAAGGCAGATGTGTTTTCATCGTTTAATTTGTATACATGGTCCATTGATGCAGGTGTCCCTGTCATGTTTATCCTCCAATCCTTTACCTTACGCTACACAAAGGTACTTCGGGCTTGCTAGGTTCTTCTTCACGTTTCATACAAACGAGTGGACTACTGATTATGAAGTGTGTTTGATATTTGATTCCACATCTTCAGCACACTCTCCAAAAGTACTCGGTCAGTTCCTTGACTTACTCGCTGGAATAGAATGTTGATCGACAACCAATATTTTATTATTAAAAGCAGATCTCTCATTTCTTTGTATACAAGTTACCATTGCAATGCAACTGTTGGCTGCAAGACTATTTGGGAATTTTATTAATATCATTTATAGAATGCTCGTCAACCTGAATGTGATTTTAATTGCTTTCCCATTAGTTTATTTTCAATTTGCTAATTATATATC
>JAQGAB010002599.1:0-11585 GCA_034696565.1 Isotomurus graminis
TGTGGCTTGCACGAAACAAATACACACAAGGGACAAAGAGTATTAGGGTGTTGCTTAATTGAATAACGCATTAGGCAAATTAAAACATAAGGTTGTTCGATTAAGTTAATTGACTTGTCCGCGAACCAAACCAATCTAATCTGGCCAATACAATAATCATGAGTAACATGCGTTCGTTGCAATATAAAAAGGATTTTTTACAAAATCAATAATAATTCAGGTAGGTTGTAGAGAGAGAAATAAGGTTACAGGAAGAATCAATAATGTAAAGCACGTAGATGCAGGAGAGTAACAAAGTTGGTTCAGAAAATTCAGGATTAATAAACAATTTGAGAAAACAATCTTATAAATACAAAATATAACATTTAGAGTGAGATCAATTTCTCCACAAATTAATAATGTCTTCCAGCAATTTAATAACATATGATTTCGTTGTATTGATTTAGGTATTAAATTAACAGCCGCTGATATGTCTGTGCTGATTGAATTGTCGTTAAATATCAAATGTGGAGGTTGATATCGACGCTAGTCATGTAGCCATACGAGGGTGATTTCCTAAAATGTTGTACATCAGGAGAAGGAGAAGATTCATCCCGCAACAGTAGTAGAGATGGTTCTTCTATATTAGGAACAAATTAGTTAGACTAACCTTATCCAGCTAAAACAATATTTGTCTAATTTGAGTGCAAAACATTACATTATTCATAACTTGGTTCCTGGTCTTCTTCTGAGGTAGAACAGGAAGGAGGAAGTACGCCAAGTTGGACAACCTACTGAAGCATCTTCTGCCATGAACATGTAGAGTAAAGACAAGAGCCCAAACGCCTCCAAGAGCAAATATAATGAGAGGATCCGGGTCGATAGTTATGTAGATAATCCATGAAACAATTATCTGAAATCAAACAGACAAGTTGGTTGCAGAACAAACATTCATTTCTAGTGGTTTCCAGTTTTATGAGATGGATGGTGTGTTGTGTGTCACATACTATTAAGAGCATGGTCAGAAATCCAATGTCAGACTTGGATCGACACCTTTTGCAGCAAATGTATTGGTCACAGTGATAATAAATACACAGAGGAAGTCCAACAGGGAGGCAGAGAGTGCAGAATCCTACAAGGGCACATGATTTAGTCACAGGGTGACTCAGGCATGGCTGGCATTCCTTAGAGCACTTCGGTAGGGTCTCTTTTAACGAACATTCCGTACAAGCCATGTCCTGAGATCTTTGAAGGTCCTACAGCTCAAGTTCAACGGGATAACACACAGCTGACTGTTGGCTTCTGGGTTTACTAACAAAATATCCATAGGGTTAATCTTAATACAGTTAGGTTCGGTTAGATTTTTCATACCGAAGGAACCCTTGCAGTCACAACCACTTGAGTGTTAACCAATTGACCTTCAGGAATGTCCGGTACAGACAGGGATTATTTAGTGTTCACTGGAATCTTCTGAAATTAAACTGTACGTATGTATGGAACCAAGCAAGTTGTGCAGATTTTATTTCTTGTAGTGGGTCTATGAAAGCAGCTGATGGTATGAAATGAGCTCGTGTTTCTGGGATTTATTCTCCTTGGTTATAGTCCAGCAGCAAAAAATTGTGCATATCCGCATCCACAGTTCCATGAACAAAACTGCAGCTGAAATTCTTAAGCTGATTTGAATATCTTTAAAAGAAGGTATTTTTGCATAGGTGCATTTCTTAAATGAACGACACAATTTTTTCAAATGATTGTGCACAAGGTATACTAATGACATTATGACAGTTTTCCTGGACTGAAGTAAGCGTCCAAGAAAGAGTATCGGCTCTGTAAGATTACTAGACGCATGGAGATACATAGACTACATACCCTAAGATGAAACGGTCATTCATGAAATATACGAAGTTAAAATAAGAATGATGTACTACTTATTTTCCCTCCACAATTGTACACATCCGCAATCATGGTTTTAATTAAAATAACTAGAGCTTATAATATACTCAGAGGAGGTATGAAACCGATTTAACTGTCACGAGGAATCTCCCCCTTTGTTGAGCCCATGATTTGTTCAGAGTTCAAACGGAACTGACTGAGTAACTGAAAGCGTTAAACAAAGAGCAATATGGGTCGCGTTCTCATCTCGGTTATTGAATGAATTCTTAAAATACAAGAGAGAATGACTCTACGAAACCCAAATATTGGTTCCGTCTCAAGAGAAGGATCTCTTTGAGTTTCTTTTGCATGGTAATGCAAATCCTCCTCCGAAAGTTTAACTACTTCTTGTAGTTTGTACTCGTAGAGTTGTGGAGTACTACTAGACCAGCAGAGGTTTACTATTAGTAACCAAAAAGAGAACAACGCAGGTTGAGACGATTTCCGTTAACGGTTCTCTTCATCACCACACGGGCCACAATCATTTCTTATTGTTGCACTCATTGCATCGTTTATAAGATTTGAGACTGCATTTGATTTGAATCTTAAAGAGTCTAGATGCGAATTTGCACGCTAAAAGTCTTGTACGTGGTAAAGTAACCATGCAACTTTTGCGGATAGGCACTCAAGACATAAGAAGTCATTTGAATGTGTATGCCTTTCCCCATCTCTCTCTCTGTCTTATCTAATAGTCTTGTGATTCTGAAGGATCTTGTCCTGTCGTCATTATCAGGACAAGGTACACAACCCAACGAACGAGAACAGGATGTATTTACACCGTCGTGAGTGAGCTTTACTAAAATATCAAGTAGAAGAAAACGGATTTGCTTATTCGTTGACGGTTGAATCCTCTTTGCAATCTAAATTTGCCAATTTACAATAGAGGAGGAAAGAGTACAAGCAAAACTTGTGGCTTGTTTTGATATTTAAATGGTTTACATGGTTTATAGTCTTGTCTAGTGATAGAAGGTGGGTTTCTACCAAGGTAGACGGACTTAGCATCTTTTAGTTGGAGATGAAGATGCCACACGATCTTTACGATTCATGGGTAAAAGTTATCTGAAGATGATGGCGAGGCAGCTGTCTCCTAAGAGGCATGACAAGTTCTCTGGTTTAGAATAATGATGCCATCATCCTTCCTTACCGATTTCTTAAATCGTGAAAACTCGACTCCAAATTTTTACCATTTTCCTATTTAACTCATGAATGAAATGTGATTATGTTGCCGACATTAATGTTGGTAGAAACTGCCAAGACTTTTGCCCCGTGTGCTCTTTCTAAAGCTATTTTAAGCTGAGCTTAATTTTTCCAGGAACATTCTTTGTAGTAAAGATTTATTTAGATGGACTTAAAAGTTATTTGAATGCTGGGAATAAATAAAACAATTTAAAAGATATACAAATGTAGTCAGTAGAAAAACGAGTCATCGAGGACAAAAGAGATTTGCTATAAACAAGGAATTCATTTACTAGTTCGTGAATGACTATTAAAGTCAAAATTAGAGGGCGAAAGATCAAAGCATTTTGTTCATGTATTAATCTTAACTGGAAAGCGTGAGTAGTGAGCTTGGATAACCAATTATCGAAGGAGGTGGTGAGACAACAAAAAACTCGTGGATGTGCGTCAAATCTCAGACCCTAATAAATGTCCTTAGTCGTCTTGGGCGTGATTAGATCGAATAAAAGTAGCAATAATAATCTCACATACATTTTGGGTTGGTTTATTCCACAGGTTTTATCTTAATTATTATCACGCGAGTATCTTTCATGGCTTCTACCTTTTGGAGTAGGATTTTTGAGAGAGAAAGACTCTCCAAGACTTTTGGACTGTTGACTGCTTTTAGTGTTGAAGTGTTGAACGAGTAAATATTATGCAGAAAAAGCAAAGTTACCAAGTAGCTTTGGAGAAGAAATTATAAAAATGGTTGTTCCCAACCCAAAAATCCATCTTGTTTGCGTGCCTACTCACTCATGTCACACGGCGGAGTATTATAGACTTGCATTTTTAACGTTTAGCTTAATAGCTAAAGTATTTCTGCAAGGATTAAAAGAAATGATCATATCATGTGTGGAACAAAGTATCTCTGGAAATGCACACGAGACTCTTTTGATGTGTGTCTCGTATGATGAACCATCACCTCTTCCCACACACACGTCATTCATGTAGAAGTGCTAGATTAAAAGAACTCGATACAAAGATATAAAATATTATATAGCTAATACTTTAAAAGATTAACAAAGATTGTATTCGTTCAGTTTAAAATGTTGAAATGACCAAAAATCATACGCAAGTAACTCACGAATAATCAATGCTTAATTAGTCGTGTGCTTGTGTTTGCGTATTCACTAAGAGATGAATAACAAGGATATAGAAGATCTTTGAGAGAAACTAGTAAGAATAATAAAGAAGGTAGGTAGGTTAACTTTAAAATCCCTCTGACACAGACAAGACACAGGTTGTCTATGTAAAAAGTAAGCAATATCCGCTTGCAGTTTGTTAGAAATGAGATGAATGAAACTACGAATCTCACTAGGGTTTCCCTTAAGCTTAAGGAAACCTCTCTCTCTGTTTAAGTGAAATTCATTGAGTAGAATGGGAGATTGTGAACTTGGATGATTATGTGATTTGCACACGGATACACTCTTCACGAGGAATATAATGTGGTCTGTGAAGATTTTAGGAGAGAGAGAGGAAGGCCTAAGGAGTTTAAGTAGGAGGATATTTCGTACATCGTCTTGTTGTAAGGTGTAACTCTACCACACAGAGAAGATCTCGATAATAAAGTTTTTACCTGTGTGTGTATGTGAGTGTGTGTGTTATATTAAATGTTGAAGAATACAACAGGATCCGGGATCCCAATGTCATGTCAGACACACATACACACACATTGCACACATAAAAGCAAAAAGGCTGACCCCAACCTGTACTTAGGACTTGCCTATCTCTCCATACATTACGTGGGGAGAATATTATTATTATTGTGTTAATAATCCTTTAGCCAGGTAGGATTGTAGGATGTTAGAAGTTAGTTTAGACTGACTGTGTGAAAGACATCGTAGCTGAACAACCCTTGTGGATCGTTGGTCGTCATCAAACTTACAATTACAACATACAGTTCCATATCCTTGTAAACTACTTTATTACAGAGATCAGAAGAAGACGTACGTAACAAGGAGAGAGAACTCCTCCACAATCCGTTTGAATCCATGTGTACGTGTGATTCTGACTCTGTAGGATCTTTTACTACACTATTGCATGGTCAACTGGTACGTGGTGCAATACTTGAAAATATTCCTCTCATCTAAGAGACTAGACAGAGATTTTAGTAAACTTCTGGGAGTTCATAGCATAATTATTAGTTCAGTGGAATTATATTAAGAATTGTCAGTCGCTAAGTTGAAGTGAGTGATTAAACTTCGATCATCGAGAGTTTTTAGGAAATTTTAAGCAGAGAATCTTTCCGAGGAAAGTCTTTACACAGAAACCATTAAAAAAGTGCATATATAACGAAGTGATAATTTAAGAGACAAATCATCACCAAGCAAATATCATAAGGAGAGGGAAGAAAGGTCGTGGAAAATGTGAGGTGTGTGTGTAAAATATATTTTGATTTATTTCTGGTGAATTTCTGTGGCTAAGTTGAAAGAGTTTAATAGGGAACAGTTAAGTGTGTAAAATATATTGTAGAGGATATTAGTAGGCAAATAATAGGCAGAGATAGATAGAGGTTTTTGAGGTTTGGTTAAATAAAGTCCATGAGAGTTGTTAGTTAGTAATGTTAGCATTGTGTAGTTTGCAGTGTACTTGAGTATGATTGTGTTGTTGGATGTGTAACGAGAATTACATCCGGGTGCACCACCACCACTACTATCATCATCACCACCACTTTACTACTTTACTACTAGAGATTCAATATGCAGTAATTTTAATGGTGTGTTAATTCACGCTGGTTACAGAAGAGGATAACTAGGCAAGTGGGGTTTAGAATTTGTATTTATTTAGTGGCACAACAAGCCACAAGTATAGATTGGTGTGAAGTAATAATGATACTTTATATTCGTTGTATGGATTTATGGGAGAGAAATAACTTTTTGTGAATCAATTTGTGTTTGCATGTTGAATGAGACAAAGTTTAATCTGCGTCAATAAAGTTGAAAAATGGATGTTAAAAGGGAACTCTAATCTTTGCATTCGTCACTTGTGCAAAAGTTATAATGGGGAAGATTTAGTTAGTTGATAGTTGAGTGGTTAGCTGACGAGGCTGGACTTTATTGACTCATTTTTCTTGGAGTTTTGCGTGAATTTCCAGGATTTCAATAGAAATTGTAATAGTGTAAACCACAGGGTGACTAACTAACCAGAGTTTAGATATTTTGGACGTTATGTAGAGGAGGTTGTGGCTTTATATATAAGGACGAGTTTAATGAGTGTATTTATTTATGGAGTGGTAAATATAATAAGTTTAATTTTGTTGTAGATGGAAGAAGTCAGTTCGTTAAGACCACCTCAGCATTTAACTTCATCTAAGTCTGGATTTGAAGTTCCTACAGTATCATCTCAATCTGAGGAATCATGTCCAGGGGAGTGTAAAGTAGTTCAAATGAGTCCTACTGCACTTCTTAAGGATATTGAAGGAGATGCTGGCGAAGCAATCGCTGGACCGACTTCATCATTCCTTCCCTCCAGTATTGGCAGCCATCATGAGATTATAGACTGTGACAATAACAGGAAAGACTCGACTTCTAGTAGCAAGAAACCGATCCAAGACTCTGAAGACAGTTCCTATGATTCGGATTGCGAGGTATCGGATGGAACTCCTCATTATGATGTTAGTAGGACAGTATCGGATACTCTGGGACAGGAGTTTGCGGAATATGTGACATTATCTGAAACTACAGGGGGTGATGCGTTAGTCCTAAGGGTAAGCCAATTCTCCAACTTCTGGTGTTGTACCTAAAGATCATTAACTAATTGTTAACACAATGAAATAATCATTTTGGTGTGGATTGCAGGCACAACCAGCAGCTTTTGAAACAGACCCAGGATACGGATCTAGAGTAGACTTTGCAAAGAAACTCGGCTACACGGAAGCGCAAGTTCGAATAGCTTTAAGTAAATTAGGAGCTTCGCCTTCGCAGAATGAACTGTTGAGTGAACTGATTCTATTGGACTCTACGAACACCTCGAGTCTCGTGGACAATGAGGAAGAAAGTCTGAAGGAAAGTAATAGTGTGGGGATGAGTGGGTCAGCAGGGGGATCACATAACCCAGGGGGAAGATCAGATCCCAGCACTCTTCGACACATTGTTATCGATGGAAGCAACGTAGCCATGAGGTATGCAGATTCACGTGAAAGTTATTGCCTAAGCATGTCAATTAATTAGAAGGTTTCTTTAAATGGAAATTTTGTTTCTATTCTAGTCACGGAAGTAACAAAGTCTTTTCGTGTAGGGGAATTCAATTGGCAGTAGAATACTTTAAATCACGAGGACACAAACACATCACCGTATTTGTCCCTTCGTATCGAAAAGAAAATCCTAAACCTGATGATCCAGTTTCTGGTGAGATGCTTTTGATGTTGATTAGATTAAGTAGTTGGATTGAAGAGTGCAATTTTATGTAATGAGTGTGTTAATGTGTTTTATAGGGAAGGAGGTCTTAGTCTCTCTAGAAAAGGATGGGATTCTCGTGTACACCCCTTCTAGAGTGGTGAATAATCGAAGAATGGTCTGTTACGATGATCGCTACATCCTCAAACTTGCTGTTGAGGTGGATGGCATTGTTGTATCTAATGATAACTACAGAGACTTGACGCTTGAGTCTGGTGACTTCAAACGGGTCGTAGAAGAGAGGCTGTTAATGTATTCGTTTGTTAATGACAGGTGAGTTGATTGAGATATAATACAGGGACTTGTTCTTTAGAGAGACAACACGAGAACTCTTATTTTAATGGATGTATTTTTTCTTTCCCTCAATTAGATTTATGCCACCAGAAGATCCACTGGGACGTAACGGTCCAAAACTGGATCAATTTTTATCCAAAGCTCCAGTACCATCAGCACGTCCATGTCCTTACGGGAGGAAGTGTACATACGGCTTGAAATGCAAGTACTACCATGTAACGCAACAAAAATCAGTGAGTGAAACCCTCCGGAAGCAAGCAGCAATGAAGACCCAATCAGTTCCAATAACGAGAACATCTCCAGGGATGTTTTCAGGGCCGCATCAACTCCAGCCAATTTCGCGAACAAAATCAGCGATAGTCCCGATGGAGTCTGGAAAGAGAAATGACGGCCTTTCGATTGGACGAATTAGCGGTGGAGCTATAGGAGGAAACTCGTCTACTGTAGGTGCTATAGGAAGCAGTAGCAGTCTTGGTGGAGGAGGTGCTAATCCCCACAGGAAATTGCAAAGACAATTAAGCATAAATCCCGTGGGAGATCCGAGGATTATTCAGACATGGAGGACAGAAGGAAGCTCTACGAATGTATCATTCGATTCGTCTCTGACTTCTGCAAAGAGCACCACGTATCTACATCCATTCCCAGGAAATCCTCTTTTGAGTGAGGTTTGGTCACCTCCAGCCACGACGAATTCCTCGCCAAATGCATCTATCCCAGTCACTAGTCCTCAGCAGAACTCTTCAACGTCATCTTCATCCATGGCAGAGTCTCTGAGTACCCGGAACTTTGGGGCTGTGGGAACCTCTGCCCTTCCTTCGTCAACCCCCGAAGGACAACAGCAGCAAGATAATAGAACCAGGATGTTCTACCATTTGTCAGCTATCTTTCCTAAGGAACAAGTTCGTCACGTTATGGACCTTTATCCTGAGGAAACAGATCCCAGTTTTATATGTCGGATAATTGTTAACCTATTCAAATAAAGAATCTGTAATAGGGGATGATTGAGCCAAAGGTTAAGAGGATCATAAGCTTTAATGTGGAACTTATAAATTATGTTACTATCGTGCTATATATATAAACTATTAACTATATACACACTATTATATGTACGCCTTCGTAACTTATACAGGGTATTCTGTGTATACAGCGGAACAAAGGGGCTCGGTAACGTATGAAATACAGCGTTGTTGTTTGTTCCGCTGTATACGAAATACCAAGGGATTCCATGTGAAGCGGAACAAAGGGGCTTCGTAACGCTCGTATGAAATACAGCGTTGTTGTTTGTTCCGCTACATATGACCTTACGAAATACCAGGGAATTCTATATGTAGCGCGACCAAGGGGCCCGGCAGCTCTGTATGAAATACAGCGTTGTTGTTTGGTCCGGTACACATGGAATAGCCAATATACACATCGTTGTTATACAAGCAATTACTTAGTATTTGCACGCATTTGATTTATGCTGCAGATATCTTTTTGATTTGATTATGGAAAACCAAGTAACTGCGTATGCAGTAGAATTGAATGTGACAGTAATTTTTTTTGAAAAAAATAATCATTCACATGTTTGTGAATTACACACATCATCCAGTGTCATGTAATAATGCTAAGTATGTGGCATTTAAGTAAAAGAAGACCATTTTTGTATCACAAGTTTTTTGCTGTTTTGTCTGAAATAAAATCGCAATTTTTTTACACTCACAATAATAAATTGTACACGTTTATTTCATAAACCAATCTGAATTTCGGGAGTGCAGCAATATACAAAAATGTAGGTGAATCTAACAAGTAGAATACGCAGGGGAAGCTGGGGATTTAATTAAACTGAAATCGGTGTGGGTCCAATTAAACTAAAAAATAACCATATTATAGTAATTGTGTGCTTGTGCATTTGTATATTAATTGAAAAATTAATCTGAACTTTAACAAACAATGAAAGCTCCATAGCTCTGTGTGTGTGGGTGTATCATTCACTCATATAAAAATTATTACATTTTGAGTTGCAATTACAAACTGCAATATTTCTTTAACTGTATTGGCAAGTACTGAGATTTTAAGTTTATGAGCAGTCTACACAATCTACAGGGAGGTTCATCTTTCTCTCTTTAAGTAACAAAAGTAAACTTTTACATCATTTATCATAAATGTAAGCTAGGAAGCTTTTTGAATGATTTAGACTGTGGTCCATCTATTTCTGACACACTGTTTGACAATTGTACACGCACATTTAAGGCTTTTTCATGCAGTATTATGAATATATTAGCAGAAGCAACAAGGACTGAGACATAGCACCTGTTGTAACTTGTGTTTAATAGAATCTTCTAAATATATATGTAACATGAATATATTAATTTGTCACTACTTGCGCATATATATTAAATATATTTCACAAGGCCTGTGATGTAAAAGGACAATTTAAGTGTTGTACTCTTGTACTCAACTTTGCTTACACACACTTTTAATATTTAATATTTAAAGTTAGGACATAGGAAAAGTCGGCATCGGTGAAAGCCACACTTTAACATTTTGTACAAATTAAAAATTCTCTTTTATTTCACACATAGTTCACAGGTTGACTTTTAAAGAGGCCTATTATTATTATTATCTCTGAAAGCTTTGTAATAATGGACCCATGTAAATGACCACCTAATTTTTTTGTCTCATATTGAAAGCTGCGTGTGAAAGCTACTTTGTTGCTTTTAAATCAAGCTATGAGTAATAACGTTTGACATACAGTAAGTAATCATAATACTTATGAGTAACATAATGTGTAGGAGTACTTAAGAATGCAGAGTATGACACTGGAGTGAAAGCGTTTCCTGAACAAAGGGAATGCTACAGTTGTGTGCAGTGGTTTATGGATATTCATAATTCATATACAAGGATTAAGTCTAATCTAACAAGTAATAATAATAATAATAAATTGTTGACACGTAGTTGTGTAAGCTTAACTTAAATGTCCTTTGCGGAGTTAATATCTTGTAATTCATATCATACACGCGTTGTATTAAGATTTGTCGCGTTGTTTTTAAGTGCAGGTTTAACATGTGCTGTAAGCTACATGTTCGGTGGTGGACTTGGACATGAACAAGACGATGTAATGGATGGTTTTCGATGAGCTTAACTTCTGGCAAAGGCCCCAGCAACGCAAAGGACCAAGAACAAGAACAGAAAGTCGAGACCACAGGCTCCCAAGAAGATTTGGATCTGTTGGTCGTTTTTGTAATCAATTGTTCCTGCAGTGAAGAAGCAAACTGCAGCAGCAACGATGGCTACCATCACCCAAGTGTTGATGAAGATGTAAAGTTTTGCGGTTGATGGGCCACCCTACATTAAACAACAATACATTATAAACCTTTCTTTCATATCAAATAATTCATAGTTAGAATTTATCATGATTAAGTACCTTAGCTCCGGAGCAACCCAGAAGCAAAAGACTTGTCAGCAATTGCAGAGCACAAGCCCCAATGACCGTTCCATAGCAGTAGAACCGAATGTTAATGTTCTTCAATGGATCAATTTTTTCACTGGATCCGAAAGTTTCAGAGACCGAGTTAAAAATTCCTCCAATTGCATCTGCAGCTTTCGCAGCATTGCTATTCTTCTCGTCATAAACGTCCTTGAAGAGAATAGCTGTGTAAATTCCGAGTCCGGCTGCCAAAAGCTGAAATCATGAATGAGTGATGAGGTTACTCGATTACAAGTGATTAGGCGTGTAGGGGAGGAGAAAGTCTGGCTTTCACTCATAAAGGTATGCACGTTGATTACTAG
>JAQGAB010002600.1:0-11584 GCA_034696565.1 Isotomurus graminis
TTCATTCAAATAGGAGCTTGCCGTTTCTACTGTTGAAGTTATGGATTCATATCACCTGTAAACCGCCCTTGCTTCTGCGTTTCTTTTCAATTTTCATTTCGAACAAGACCCATTCACACTGCACGATTAACTTTGCACTTTGCAGTCAATGTCTTGATTAAATCACGTCAATTATCTGTTCTTCCCAGCCAGATCTCCAACACAGTATTGTTCTCGATCTCAATATTACATTGTCATCCTCATTGCATCGCTCTTCAATATATTTTTATGTCTATTACTGATATTGTGAAGATCTGCTGACGAGTCATCATCACTTCTACTGCCTTGTGTCTTTCAATAGGTGTAACATTCCATGAAAACGACCATTTTCAAAGAGTGTACTCGCGAAGAAAGAATTCTTTCTCGCTATTAATGGACACAAAGGAACTCTTCAAGTCTCCTTTTCTTTCCTCACAAAATTCAATCTTTTTCTGGCCAAAGAGAAACGAAACAATTACAGACACAAAGCGAGAAGGCAGAGACTTTTTAGGTGAATTGAGACAGAAAACAGCGTTTTTCTCATTATTCTTCCATCATCCAAGACGAATATACGAAAAAGAAAGAAATCTCCCAGGGTTCTTGTAATTTCTTTCACCTCATCTTTTGTTTCTTTCCCTGATTGTTTGTTGTTAGTAACTTTGACTTGGAGGAACTCCATCCATTACTGCACACTGTCAAGTGATAATGGAACACAAAGCGACAATAAATGAAAAAGAATTTTATGAACAAGGACAGTTCTCTCCCGGAGACAGTGAGAGAAATGATTGTCTATTATGAGACGAATCGTTTCATTTTCCATCCAGAAGAAGTGAAATAAAAGGAAAGAACGGTTATCAAAGAGAGTAAAAAAGAAACAGAAGAATCATTATCAATCTGGGCTGATTATTTTTTAGACACACTGGCGTTTTCATCCAATAATACAATCTTTTTAATGCTTCTTTTGTTTTTGTAACACAAAGCATAACTTTGTTTCATAATTTAAGAGAAACCCATCATGGTTAGTTCAAACAAAAAAATCAACGTAGTAGTTTTATTGTGGATATGAAATGATATTTTACTTATTTTCAAGGAGGTGGATCATCCAGCCTCTAAAGTGAATTTAGAACCTAACCGGACTATCGTTTCTTTAAAATGCTTGAAGACGAAATCGTATCTACCTCTGCCTGTTGTAATGAATAATATTCATCTACCTAGGAATTTGATCTTCTATTATATTTCTTAGTTCTTCTTCCCTGCATATAAATTGAGAGCTTGTATCATATCACGTTTACAACAAGCGCTGAACAAACAACAAATCTGAATTTCAGATTCTATCATTGGCATTGGAATAAAGTCGCACTTCTGTCTTAATAGTTTCAATTTCTGTTCTGTTCCGTTATTACTTCCTGTAAAATTATGCTACCGATAATTTTCAGCGTGAAAAGCCAAAAACAGTACGGAAAACTTGAGACTTAAATGTGAATGTTGAATATCAGCTTGATTCTTTACACCTAGAGCACGGTTCCTTCTGTTTATTTTACAATACTGTATAGAGTGTAGTTACATTTTCGTCACAGCACATAGTATAGTGACTTAATCATTAATGTTCCTTTTTCACACAAACCCCTGTATGTAGGATGATCTCACACTTTTTCCAATTCTATTCTCCTCCTAACTTTTATTTGTTCAGGAACCATATGGGGTTTATTTCTGTTGCAGAAGGTGCTTACAATGTATATATACATGGACGCTAGACTACCTCAGCTTCTGTTGTACAAATGTGAGACATCATTCTGTATTGCACAATATGTTTGCTCCTATTACAATTCAAGGTCGAGTGAACCCTGAAACACTAATAATTTTACCTAACTGACAGAAGTTTTGGATGTGGTTGAATTTTTAGTTCCAAAAAGCAATGAAATTTTAAAGTAAGAGTATCTTGTTATCTGCAAAACACACATACATCATTTATTTGCATTTGTGAATCAATGTTCTGAGAGCGATGAAGGTTTTCGTATATACTCCTCACTGTATGCATTTTAGAAATAATGGAAGGGAGGTAGACAGACATAAGCAGAGGGTTTGCGTTTGTTAGAGTTTTGGACACAAAAGACGGATTATATTTTGGAAACTTGGGAAGTAAAAAGAGAGTCAGTGAGACATGAGAAACGATTTAAGGAAGACAAGAGAAGAGTCAGCGAGGCAGATAAACTGAGTCCGTAGCGACCGATGCGACTCTCGTCTGAGGACTTAATATGAGATCTTATTTGAAATATTCGCATCCCCCAAAAGAATATTATCCATATAAGATGGTCGCAAGAGAAGTAATATTAATGGTACTATTTGTAGTAGTAAAATAGGTACTTTGTAAAACTACCAATGGCAAATGGACGAGCTACTTCAAATTTCATATATTAAGTCGGAGCCACACCACCACACAATTATTATATGCTGCGAGCTTTCATGTTTGGAAATCTCCTTCTCTTCCTATTGTGTTCCGCCAAGATGGAACAAACTCAAGGATTACACTACATCCGTTTTTAAAATGCCTTTGTCCATTGTCCCGACTCGAAGCTTTGTAATAAAGAGACAAATAATAAAGATCCACTTCCCATCCCATGTTATTTTCGATTCGCACTGATGACTCCCTTCTACACTCTCAAAAAGCTTTGCAGACATCATCAGCCTACACTCGTTACTCGTATATCACACACAACTACAAACATATACTGCTTTATAGCAATACTTCTCTCCTTGGCTTTTTGTCCGCTATTTGTCAAAAGCAACGAGATTTTCTGTTGCACATCAAAATTAATGCGGAAGTGATGGTAGCAGCAGCAGTGGGTAGTTCATGAGTTTAGAATTTACACTAAAAGTTTCTACTTCCTGTTTTACTTATACCTCTTCACAATCAAACTTTACACTTCAAACCCATTAAGCCTACACGTGAGTTTAACACGCTCCCTATTCTTTTCGTATAAAGTCATCTCTCTCAAGACTAATCAACCTGTCTACCCCAGCAATGACGATTAAGTTACGGAAAATGACATGATCACGATGACAGACCATGAGCACCTCTAATTAGCTCTCGTATTCATGCTATTCCAATTCATCTTTTTGTTTCACCTGTTTAAATCGGACTATAGCCAACCTCTCTTCTCTTTTTCAACTTCCAACTCCACCAGACTATTCATCCTTCACTCTTCACTATTCGCACATCATTCACAAATCATTATTATTTCTAAATCTGAACCTCCTCCTCCTCACCCGCCGTTACAAGAACACGTATTGAGAATCATCTCATGCTGATTATTACATTAATCCATAGTCCACACTACCAGAAAGAGAAATGACTCTCTCGCTTACAAAGACAGCTTATTGACAGATCTATTCAACTTCGGGCCTTTAAAGTTGAAAATTGACACTGGGAGTGGACTCCCTTTACAAATGATACACATGAATAGATTACGATAAAAAGGGTTTGATTATGAAATAATTATAATTATTATCACATTGGCAAAGATGAGTTGAGCCAATCCCACTCGTGAATTGAAATTGAAGGACCATAATATAACGAAGTTAAAGGTGTACTAACGAGGAGACAAGTGGTGGAAATGTAAAATAAAAGGTAGAGTTGGATGGACATGATGGTCACTACTCACGTAATGACTTGAACAAGTGGTGTATTTCATTTATAATGTACACAGTGGAGGTAATTATTGCATTAGCTGCAAAGCTGCTGCTGACCATTCCATTGAAACTCCTTGTGAATAGAATGATCCTTCTGTCTAAAGTATTAGCTCATCCGACTGTCTCTCTTATCCGAAGGGTATTATTGGCAAAACGAGACAAGGACAAAAGACTCTGTTGAATCAAAACAAAAACAGCATGAGGCTTAAGTTCTTCTTCAATAGGTGCATTCAGTCCATTCCAAAATCCAGTGGTTCTCTTTATAATCCGAGCTCTAACGGTATGAAAGAAGATTTCAAAACTATTATCATCATTATCACCCTAGTCATCATCCCTGTTCATGGCATATACGCAGTGCAAATCCTCTGGCTCTGTGTGTAATCTTTGTGTTTCCTTTCTGTTAGTCCACCTATATTGACATCGACGACAATCCAGTTCGTCCGAATAACGAGAACAATCAAACAATGGCTAAACACACAAAACACTACATAGGGTTTGTTCTAGTTCAGTCGAAGTAGAATTGACCGTTTCCAAAACGGATTGGAGTTGGTGGGGGAGGTTGGGTGGAGGTTTATTATTTCAGTCTAAGACCTGAGACAATAATATGCTACGAAAGTGATTTAACAGGAAATATTCAGTTCACCCAGTACAGTTGATTGTACTCACGTAGAAGCTTTTATTGCTGTTCTGCATTGGAGAAAGCATAAAGAGTTGTCGTCGCATCGTATTATCGGATTAGGACAATTAAGTGTGCAACAAATTATCATTCCATCATTGTAAGGTTCTTTTATGTAAGACGAGATGTGTTGTTCTTGTTCTTGTGTTCTCTTGATGAAGGCACAAATGGACATTTTGTTAAGAGTGTATTCACTGACTGAGTAATCGATTACCAGCGCTCACTTCATCGCTGCATAATGACTCAAGCCTAACGAGAAAATGGATTTTAGCTATAAAGCTCCAGTGATAGTGGTATAGAGTCATCATTAATCATTTTCATAATTAGCCCTTGTCTTGTTGAGATAATGAAATGTGCGTAGTACCTTAAAGATTGATTGATCAAGATGAGCAAGAAGTTTTGTAAGGTTGTTCACATTGAATTTGAGTTTGAGCTTATAATTTCTATAGTCTCATGAGTTCATTTGATGTGAACTGTTAAGTGTTATAATTAATATAAACGCGTAATTTGCTGAGAATATAAAATTATCTAAGAATGATTAGAAGCAGAGTTCATTCCACACGAAAAAACCTGGAAGTTTAGGTAATAGAATGTGTCATTAAGAGAAGTAATTAGTCTTAAGTTCTTCTGAATTCATTGAGAATAATGAGGATTACAAATCTTCAAACACTACAATAGGAACCAGTACATTATAAGATAATGTTTTTTTTCATATTATTATGAGGTTTTTATGTAAAATACTTATATTTTAACTTCTCTTAATTCTACATCAATCACGATGATACGTATGATAGGGAATGAAGGTGCAGTCAACACAGTAGGGAAGTGGATGAATGCCTAAATAAATTGTTCGCCAAGGATCATTGACGGATAAAGAGATCAAAGTCGGTCTTTATGTCCCTGAAACCGTCTAAATGGACTTGGGGAAGTTGTTCCGGAAGTCCGATTGACCTATTACCCATATTTACGACTTAGTTATGCAGAGCGAGGCACTTTTTTAATGAGTCCTAAGCCTCCCACTGAGTTCCATAAGGTCTCTAAAGTGTTAACCACGTTCCAAAAATGCATCTGTTTGAATGTATCTTTCAACAAACCTCGTCAATGGCGATAAGGCTCATTGATTTCGATTCTTGCTTAGCCTACCAAAGTGTAATTTACTCAAAGCAGTGCCATCCTGATAACCAAAGATATGACATGGCACATATAAACCCTTTAAACCTCATTGCTTTCCCCATTAAATAGTTAAATCCTAACACATCCAACAGACTACTTGACTTCTGACCTGTGCATCTCATTTCATAACCTTCTGACACTATTAGCCTCCCCGTAAAAAGAAGTCAAGGAGGGTGAGAAGACCCCATAAAGAGGGGAAAACGGTCAGTCTATTGATGTGTCAAAATGCACATTGATATTGCCAACAAGCCAGAGAAGGGTGAGAGCAAAAAAACATCATCAACTTCGCTGCTCCGTACCACACGGAAGAACCCTAACTATCCTTCATATACTTTCTTCGTGATGCGGTTGCACTAAGCCCCACACGGTTTGGCTGCATGTCCGACTCTTCCTTCACTTTCTCCGCCATCCTCTCGTGTTCTGCTCTGCACATCCTGTCCTTCTTATTACTCTTAGTTCCTTCCTTCACTTTTTATTCTCATGTTGATCAGCAAAATGGATACAACAATAATGATTTCTCTCTCTCAATAGAACTGAAGCTGGAGAGAACAAAGACTGAAAAGTACAATCTTTCAGTGTATTGTGCACAATGTATAGGGCATGTATTTTTTCTCGACTGACATTATTAAGGGGAAGTGGGTAAAAAAAGGTTGAAGGCTGATCTAAGCAATAAATAAAAAACCCTAATGGATCTTTGACTTTTTTACTTGAACATGAGTACCATTACTACTGTATTATTTGTGTTGTCATCATAATGGCGCATGCTGCTTGCTTTCAATCTGCTTTGCATATTAGTACAACATACACATGAGTAAGTACAGATTTATATTATTTATTAGTACTTTCAAAACTAAACGTCAAATCAAAGATAAACGGATGGGGGCATAAAAAACAAAACAAGTACGGGAATAAATAATGCTGCGTAAGAAGTATAAATAAGGGATGAGGTTAAAGACTCCCAAATGATAATAATCAAACGAAAGGAAGTGAAGAGCAATACGGAATAAATACTTTTCTGTGAAAGCAACAAACTCAAAGAAAAGTCTTTTCCGATAGATTCCAATTGGAAAGAGAGGAAATGGTACAAAACCTTTTTATTCGAAAACTAAACTTGCCGGATGTCTCATGAAGTCTACCAATTTCCGTGTGTACTTTCTCTTTCGAAATCAACGGAAAGAGAGATGAATACAATAGAAAGTTGTTTCGTTCATCTACTACCAGTGGCTCATTAATCCAAATGCAATCGGAGTGTTCGGAGTTCGGACAGATGTGAATATATACAGTTTGTTGAGCTTAAGTAGTAGAAAACGTAATACACAATAAGTGCAGTGATAGAAGGATATACGGATTTCGGGGGAAAGTTGGAAGTACGGCTTGAATTCAAATATATCAAAGAAGAACGTTAAGGTTGATGGAGAAAGTGAGAGAAGCATAAAATACTTATCAAGATGCATGAGTACAATCGATAGGAGATGGACTTGACGGATGGCTACTCCTTAACTTTTGACTTTTCAATGAGCACAGGCTACCACAAGACTTCACCGGATTCTCCACTATTATGACTATTATCCTCTTTATTGCAAGACTTTTCACATTCTTTGAAACTTCCTTAGACCATTTCCTTAGTGGAAATGCAACCTATTCATCCATTAGAGGGCTTCATTGCATTACACGGACATGTACTCTTCAAACATTTCTCTTGTAAATCGAATAGCGTTGTTAGCTATTTAAACACGCGTTCCATTTTTACAAGCAACTGATCTCTTTATTCAGTCTTTAATCTACGTGTTGAGAACTGCAAATTTTAATTTAAAATGCTTTCACTTTCTATGTACCATCAATAATAATATAAGTTATCTTCAGACCATTTAATAGGGACGTTTAATCTTAGGTGTAACCACCTTTCCCAGAGTAACTTTCATCACCTCACACTCTCTCACCAGAATGACTTGGAAGAATAGAAGTCAACCGTCAACCCTTTCCCTCTCCTTATGTTATTTTCTCTACGCAGACTTGGTTTGTACTCAGCGGGGAAGAAAACCTCGAAATGATTTTAATTTGAGTCCTTCTCAATTATAGATGAGTGTCATTGTACACGTTGAATGAAGTATGGGGTGGTGTGTACAAAGTACAAATGTGTGTGTGTAGCTCAACTCTTACTACACAATAATACTCTCTCTTGTTCACAAAGAACTTCTCCCATACACAATAATGGGGAGTTGACAGTGTGAAAATGACAATTGACATGACGTGTTCTTTGGAAAAAGGATTCTCGATGGATGGATTAGCTCTGCATTTTACATGAGCTCTCAAAAAATGAGTTCTCTCTCTCTCCAGTCCAGCACAATGATAATGGTGTCTCTCTGTGAATATAATAAGAATAACAGCAAAAGCAACACAGCCAAAGGTATACAGCAGAAAGAGAGAGCTTTTACTTTTAGACTTACATTCATTCACTTCCTTCTTATACGTATGTGTGTGCTTTTCGCAAAAAGAAAAAGAGATGAATTGGGTGGATAATAGTCACCAGTCAACAATATTATATATACTACACGAGGACACTGCCACTGTCTCCTGTCATCGCCACTATTACTGGCCAACCAACAAGCAACCTTACGAAGAAAATTGAGTGAAAGCATATCACAGGAATACACATCAAGCCCAGCAGTCACCACCACCACCACTGATGGGATGCAAGGGAAATTGGGAAGTAAAAACTCCCACAACTTCACAATAATCATACAACTCTTCTCCTTGCTTCACGTCTGGTTTTGATAGATATGCACCCAAATCGTAATGGACTTATTCAACCCTTTGTGCTAATCCTGCATCCGCCTATTCTTCACAAGAGGACTAGACAATCCTGTCATAAGAGGAGGCTTTTGTACTCCAAATGCTAAGTCTATTGTTCCCTCAATAGCCAACATGAACGAGTGAAAGAGACTCAAGAAGGAGATTGAGTCAAGTGTATTATTTCCTACTATTCTCACACTTCTATTATTCACTGTATTAACGTTAACTATGCGTGGATGGATTCCACTGGATCCTCTCGTACCACATTCTGTCGCTAATTGTAAAATTATTTTTACCCATTCAAGTGTCTTGTAGGGTTTGTATTATTCTTTGCTGTCACAGGTTATCATTTCCATTATGCATGCAGAATAGTCTGTTCGCTTTCCTCCGATAAAAGTAAATTAAAAGCATAATTTGTGAGTGAGTGCCGAGTGTATTGAATGTACACAAGTAGATTTGTAGATTAAGTATGAAAATGCTCGTCAAAAATGCACCGAATTTCGACACCCCATTTGTCCACACAAAGAAAGTCAATGGATACACCTTTTGTTAGTGTGAACAAGAATAAGAACACATTAAACTTACACTTCGAGTAATAAATTGTACGAGCTTTCTACCCTTATAGTAGTTTGATTATGTGTAGTTTGTGGAGCGAACATGAAAAGTTAAATTCAATTCTTTGCGTTCATTGAGAAAGCCAATCGATTCCCATTGAGGTGTTCTTTGTCCTCTTTGAATTAGCTATCCTTTCTTGTGCCAATTGAAAATTTTGGGCACTCACACCTGTCTCTTCCATCTTGAATAAACACTTCCTTTATCCCTTTCCTAGCACAAACAATAACTTCATTCTCACCTATCTCTCTCTTCCTGCCTCACTCATTTATCCATTTCGTCTGTTTTCTTGCCAAGAATTAAAAATACTGGGAATGACGTGTGTCTTTAGAGCAATTTTCATACAAACAAATCAGATATTGGAAATAGAACTGAATGTGCAGAACCAATCTGATCTAAATTGAATCATCTTCCGAGTTATTTAATTTTAATTCAGTAAATGATGCCATTATGAATTTAACAGCTAAATTTAATTGCTTATGAAGGTAGATATAATATTTTCCAGTTCAAAGGATGTTGGTAGTAATCAATTTTGATTTCTGAGGTGCGTTTTTGTTAGTTTTCAAAAGTCTCCATGAGCCACATTACTTTACTTTTAAGTTTTTGGTGTTGGTGTGACGGAATATTACTAAAGAATTTACTATTACAACAACGAAAGGATTCACGCGTCTTATTTTATGCTCTAAATCTCCTGTATGCATAAGCAGATCTCCCCTACTTCTAATAATTAATATTGCCCTTTCTCTGTTCTATTTGCTATCATCGTCATTTCATTTATAGCTACACACTGGACTGGAGAGTCCTTTGAAAACATTCATTTTTAACTTAACACCGGGAATGGTCTGAATGAATGAGATTTCTGTTTTATAGTGTGTAAAGAATCCCATTAGTGACAAAGAAGAGGGATGAGAATTAAAGTAATAAATAAAACGAGTTAAAAGCATTTCCCTCATTCTTCCACGCTACTCTAGTGTGTAGAATCCCTTTAACATTTCTCCAACATAATGAATGAATTTATTGGGACATGAAAAATGATTCTTTGCCTCTGTCCGTGTCTGAAGGAAAAAATATGTGTGTGCGGACTTTTTACAAGTCACATAAATGCATCCAACAACCCGTGTGGTATTACAGTTTAATGTATGATGGGTATTTCACTTTTAGTGTACGCAGACAGAGACACATACACTTTTAACATTCATTTTATTATTAATTGTATAATATGTTCCTTCCTTTTTCCGCACACACACATACACTATATACACTAAAAATGAATGAAAAAATAACTTTAGCATTATTCATTTCAGTTGGACTGGGACAAACATCAGCTGTATGTTGGCTGTTGGACCCTGGAATGAGATTTCAGCTTTAAAATCATTTTACAGACTCTCCACAATGATAAATGTCCTTGCTTTGTGGATGAAACCTTTTTATTTAAATTCTTCACCCTCTGTCTTCCCCATGAAACCATAATGAATTCAATTTTAAGCTCCGTATTAAACCAAATCAAAGTCGAGTGCAAGGTTTCCCATTTGGGAATCATATTGTGTCGCCAAATATGAATACAGAATACGAATAACATCTTTATTAAAGAAGAGTGTAGGACACTTTCAAAGGGAAAAAATGCACAAACATTAATTCACAAGTGTGTTTTAATAAAAGTCTGATATTTCCTAAACAAGGATTGTAATAAGCATTCGATACAGATGTACAAAGTGATGATGGCTTTATTCATATTTAAATTAATCGGTTGATACGCTCAAGTACAATAAAAGTGTTATGTGTGTATTACATTAAGCTGTGTAAGAATTCTCAGGCTCTTTTAGAATCGAACAAGTGTTAGGAATAACGCAAATATTGTATTTTTTAACTCTTTTACTTTTCCTTGATTTACATTACTTCCATACGTGCTTCAATACCAGCTTCGCTCTACGTGTCGTCATTGTCATCCCCATACAAGAAAATGCTTTGGTTGTTGGATGTCGCAATTTGAATGTTGAATGTGAAATTTAATTCCAAAATACAATTGTGCATGTTTGTTCCATTGTGCAGTGGTGAATTAATAATGAATCTTGGATGAAGATGGGTGATGCGATGATGAAAGGGTTATTGTTGCAGAATTCAGAAGCGGAATAGGAATTCAATAGCCCCAGTGTGTAAATGATGTTGTACACATGAATATGTGAGTGAAATATTGCCGTAGAATGGATTGGATTTGATTTTATAGTTGTTTGTCGCATACTGAATGATATCATTATGTGTTGATTCATTGAATTGTTATTCAGAACAGATTCCTACATCCGTGAATGTTGCACTTGACATGTGTTTCCTTCTGATTTATTCACGGGACCGATCCAATTTGTCATTGATTATTAAATAAAATGTTAATAAAACACAAGCAGGTTGAAAGGTCAGCTTGTGTGAATAATACCGAAGGTATTTTTATAAAATTTCTAATAGTGTTTTACGTTGTATTGAACATGATACATGAATAGATGTACTGTTTAATGTGCGATGTAAAAGTTAATTGTATTAAAAAATGAGTCATTCTCAATAAGTCTAAACGAAAATTATGTACCACATAACAAGTGAGTGTTGAATGTGTCTAAAATGAGTCACTTTTCG
>JAQGAB010002601.1:0-11579 GCA_034696565.1 Isotomurus graminis
TTAGGGAAAGATAAGTGCATTCTTGTAGGACACGATTGGGGCGGTATTGTAGCTCTCCACGCTGCCATGTACTACCCAACGATTATTGATAAACTAATTATCATCAATGCGTTTCATCCTGAAGCGTTTTCTGCAATGATTAAAGGAACCATCAAACAGTTTCTCAAGTCATGGTACTTCAATACTTATAGTAACTCCTTCAGCTTTTAACTTGTCCTTGAAGGAATTTTGGATAATAGGTACATTTTTTTATTCCAAATCCCATACCTAACTGAAAAGCTTCTGATGGCAGACGACATGGATAGTTTTCAAATAATGTTTGAAGGTCGTATTAGTGAGGAAGATTTGGAAGGATACAAGTTTATCTACAGCAGACCAGGTTAGTTGTCCACACACCAGGAATACAGATATCATTTTAAACATTCACATGAATGGATTAATACGCAGGGTCGTGGACTCCAGCACTCAATTACTACAGACGTCTTCTGAGGCCTGGTCTCCTCAACCCTGGAAAGTTACCAAGAGTCATTCATCAGACGCTCATTATTTGGGGAGAAAAGGATATGGTTTTAGACAAGGAACTTCCTATCTTATCCGCAGCGTACGGCGATGATATTAGTGTTCAGTTTATTCCTGATGCTAATCACTATCCTCAATCACAGAATGCACTGGAGGTCAATAGATTAATTGAGAATTTCTTGCGAGCATGAAGTATTATCAGTTAAAACTTAATGCTCGTACGAAATTCTGAACCTATTGACCTGTATCTATGTGATATGGAATATCATTCATATTATTAAAAATCCCTTTTAAGTGTTTGTCAACGTTTTGTAAATTACTTTCATGAATTAAGTAGTGGGGTTTCAATATAACTAACAGTTAGTGTATATCGTTATCCTTCTTTTATAATTAAATTAATCATACACTCTACCTGCTTTAATGTAAACGTCCGCATTGGTTATGAAACAAGGAAGTTGTTGCGCTTTATCATTTAAAGAAACACCTCTGTGGTAATTGGTAAGTAAATTGATATAAATGCAAGCCAAGTTACAGAGTGGTTAACTAATACAAACTGTGAGTAAATCAATAAACTGATAGCTGTACACATGAATTTACTGTTGGAAAGTCGAGAGACGATGATAATGTACCAAATGAATATGTGGAGACAGCTGATGGAACTTCTGACCAATACTGACGGTAACAAAAGATACGAAAGGACGTCGAGACAAAGTTTGGAAACACTTCAGAGCAAAATGTGGCACGTGATGAATGAAATGATCGGTCATAAGTAGACTTATTTTTATTATGTATTATGGAAAGATTACTTCAACTCGTATTCGGGGAATTTTGTCAATAAAGCTGTAGAAACAACAAGTTAGTAATTAAGGGGTTCCACTGCCAATGGAAACGAGAATCTTTCCCCATTAGGAAACCATGTTAATTTTTTAATTCTGGTAATATCAACTCGTCCTTCAATTTTTGAGCTACAGAGTTAAGTGATAGCTCAAATTAACCATAAAAGTCAGCTCTAAAGGATGTAGCATTCCACTTTCCCTATTTGTTTCCAGAAGAAAAATTAGAACAGAAATAAAGAAGAATTTTGCTATAGCTCAAGACTGGTGATCATAACAGAAATTCTGAATGCTACATGGGCAAAAATTGGCATAGTTAGACCCCCACTGCCTCACAAATGTTGCTTGTTTTGTGCCTCAGGGCCAATGCTTGTCGTCACGTCTATTCTTGTTAAGAATTTTCGTTGTCACAATGAATCTATTCGATTGTTAGGATCCTTGCTATCTTGGGCGACAGCCGCTAATAATTCTGAGGAAAACGACTGATTTTGGCGTGGATTCACACCACATGGAAACGACGTCAGCTCCGCTTGTGTAGGACTGAATTTCATGCAGCAATTGACCGTTCTGACATAAAAGTAGCTACCTTATAGGTTCTTTATTATCTTAATCGTTAATATAAGTAGGGAAAGCAATCATTATAAATAGTTTTATAGAGACAGCCGTGACTGCAACTCAGCAGGGCTTCCATTTCAATTTTCTGCTAAAACTGTGCAACACTTGCCAGCAAACACAAATGACCTTACAACATAAGCAGCCTCAAGAACACTCAAATCGATACGTAATTGAATAAAAATAAACCTTTACAAGTACACATGATCGCTATTCCAATTTATTCCAATATATTCATACCAATCGAACTTCTCGCTAGTAAAACCAGTTGAGGCTCAAGCATATTTGCATAGAAATCACTTAAAAGCATCAAAGCTTAAAAGCATTCAGTCACTATCCTCAATCCAACTCGTTCACTTATACATTCCAGCCAATCTGAAGTTCTTGAAAACCTTCTCAGCTCGTAGAAATCCCAGAATTCCCACCACAATGTCCGAGGAAACCCCCCTGGACGCTTTGATAGTGGGTGGAGGCTTCTCCGGGTGCTTCATGCTCAACAATCTCCGCTCAGGAGGACTCCGAGTTAAATTATACGAAGCAGGAGGAGACTTGGGAGGTGTTTGGTACTGGAATAATTACCCTGGAGCCCGTGCAGACTCGGAGTTCTACATCTACCAATTAAGTGACCCGAAACTATTCAAAGACTTTGATTACCCCCAACGATTTCCAGCAAGAGATGACATCCTCAAGTACTTCCAACACTTGGAAACCGTCCTACATCTCAAGAAGGATTGTGTGTTTAACAATAAAGTGGAGGAAGCCAAGTTCAACGGAGACTCGTGGGAAGTGAAGTCAACGAGTGGAGTCATCTTCGCAAGACACCTTATTCTCTGCACTGGAGTGGCTTCCAAACCGTACTCACCTCCATTTCCTGGGATGGAGAAGTTCAAAGGTGAAGTGTATCACTCTGCACACTGGCCTAGAGATACACAGGTGAGTTTACACTTCCTTCATTTCAAAGATAATAAAGTTTACAATGGTTTATTGGAGGTGAACTTCAAAGGAAAGCGAGTTGGAGTAATTGGAACTGGAGCAAGTGGAGTGCAAGTCATCCAGGAGGTAGGTCCACTTGCAGATCACCTTACAGTCTTCCAAAGGACTCCCAATTTGGCACTTCCCATGAGACAACTTAATCTTCCGGACATTTCACAACCCACAAAAGACAAGTTCCCAGGGATGTTGGCTCAAACAAGAGCCGCGTTTGGGGGAATGCCCTTCATCGCTATTGAGAAGGACACATGCCAAGTCCCTCCAGAAGAAAGACAAGCAGCGTACGAAAAGCTGTGGGCCACTGGTGGTTTCTCCTTCTGGCTCGGGAACTTCCAAGACATTTTCATCAAGGAGAAAGCCAACGACGCTGCGTACTGCTTCTGGGCTGAACAAACCCGGAAACGTCTTGACGATCCACAGAAGAAGGACATTTTAGCGCCACTCACTCCGCCACACCCGTTTGGCACAAAGCGACCATCCCTGGAACAAAACTATTACGAAGTGCTCAACCAACCAAATGTGAATATTGTTGACCTTAACGATTCCCCTATTCTTGAGATTACTGAAAAAGGTCTACTGACTCGAGCGAACGGAGAAATACCACTGGACATTTTGATTTTGGCCACTGGGTTCGACTTTATCACTGGATCTCTTCTTAAAATCCAAATTGAGAACAACGAGGGACACACTCTTCAAGACAAATGGAATAAAGGAACCTCAACTTACTTGGGAATGACTTGTGCGGGATTTCCGAACTTGTTCTTCCTCTACGGACCCCAGGCCCCCACTGCATTTTCCAATGGCCCCACTTGCGCTGAGATCCAAGGAGAGTGGCTGAGTCGACTCCTTATTTCCATGAGGAACAACGGTCAAGTAACTGTCCAGCCAACTTTGTCTGCAGAAGCCGAGTGGACAAAGGGAGTGGCTGACATTTGGGCGTCTACTTTATTCCCCCGAGCCAAAAGTTGGTACCAGGGACACAACATCCCAGGGAAACCAATTGAACCTCTGAGTTTTGCAGGAGGAATGCTAGCCTACTCCACTGCCATCCTTCAAGCTGAAACCAACAACTACGCAGGGTTTACATTAAAGTAAAAACATACCCAGGGATGTTCTATTCAACTTAAATAAAGGAACAGTTTCATTTGAAAATTCCGAATTTATTTGAAATTGCTTCTGAATCAGACAAATAAAGACAGCTTAATTTTGGTTTAATTTTCGAATAATATTCCATCTTGCATTTGAATACATAATTTTATATAGATTGACTCATGTTCTACCTTATGGTAGTTGCAAAAGGCTACAATAGATGGTTGACTTTTTATTGACTTTGTATCCACCCAGACACGATAAACCCCCTGATCACAAACAAAACAGGATCATTCACTCTATCTGGGCGTTTGAAATCTCCGTATGAAGTTCTGAATCTTTAAATTGGACTTTGCACCTTCTAACTTACTCGTGGATTTTCGCCTGCACTCGTCTGTTACACAGATAAGTCACATACTTTCAGTATATGTAAGCCTAGCCGACTATTATTCCGTCTCTGAGGCCCCCAAAGATACTGTCACCGCAATCTATTGTGATACAGGATGCCTACAAAAACCCAAAGGAAGAATACCAAGGAATTCTCCTTTGTGTACGATTCTTCTTCTAAAAGCAACGACCTTTCGAGCTCCTCAGCATCAACATCCACATCTACATCAGCCAAACAAATGACAAACGAAGAATTATTTAGCAAACTAGTAGCCAGATATGAGGTTACAGAGAAGAAGTTGGATGACGTGAATGGAGCTACTAACGAGCTACGACAAACCCAGTCAGTGATTTCCTCACGCCTGGAAGCGCTTGAGAATCGAAACTCAGAAATAGATGGAAATCATGTGGAGTTGAAATAAGCAATTGCATCCCATACAGAGTCAACCAAACGGGATCTCCAACATATGCGAAACTCTGTGACAGATGAAACAGGAAGCATGAAACGGTTAAACAACTTGATCCTGTTAAGAGTTTCTGAAACAGAAGAAGGGTTGACTTTGGCCACTGAAATACTCAAAGAGATACTTCCTGAAAATAACGTTAGGATAAACCAGAAACTTAGAATCGGCAAAGAAGTCCACGATGGTCGTCCAAGACCACTTCGAGTTCCAGTATCAAATGCGATTGACAGGAACGCTGCTTTAGAGACTTATTACGCTATTCAAAACAAAGATCACTTCCAAGGTGTCTACGTGAAAAAGGATCTTACCAAACTACAACAAGAACAACGAAGAACCAAAAACCATGAGAGTCAAGGTGTCCTCCAACACAAACCAATAGCTGCGCATAACAACAATAAGAAACCTCGTCTGTCACAATCATCAAATCGCTTTGGAAATCAGTTTCCATTCTCTCAACATCAACCTCAATCCTCACAATCCTTTGTAAACACGAATGGAATGGAATTAAACTGACTAGAACCAGTAGGATCAGACACTACTAAGAAGTCAATATTCATAAGTTTACTTAACAAAATACCATTCCGCATGCAGTTTTTACTACAGTTTAATATTGACGTTTTGTGCATCTCTGAGACAAAATTGAGTTCTGATCTTGATATAATTAATATTCCAGGTTACTCTATTGTAAGAAATGACAGAACATTTGGTGGAGGAGGTGTCGCTATTTGCGTCAAGTCTACTTTATCTTATGAAGTCGTGCATTTGCAAATGTTGGAGCAAACCTCATCGGACTTCAATCACAGTCCAAATTCAGCTTCGTAAGTTCAAATCCATATGGGTTACCTGCCTGTATCGCCCGAAGTTCTCACTTATTGTTAGTGTCAGAGACATTGATCAAATTGAGAATCTATTCTATGCATTGAGCACATACGGTATGACCTATTACTGCCTTGGCGATTTTAATATTCATCTTGAAAAAATTAGCCAACCTGACACAGTTCGTTTTTTGAATATGTTGAAACGTAATTGTCTTACAGAACTAATTAATAAAAAAACGAGACTAGGTGCACATCTAGATTTGGCAATCACAGATGATCCTGAGCATGACAAAATTGTGTGTCGTGTTGAACCTCGCGTAGTTTTTGATCATGATGCAATAATAATTTCCAAGCTTTTGAAAGTATCGAAGATTCCTAAAGTCAAAATACAATACAGAAATTTTAAGCTGGTAAATAATGACGAACTATGTGAACTGATAAACAACGAGTTTAGTATTCATCAGCAACCAAATGGCGGACTAAATGAATTAGTTACACAATTAATTTCCCTTCATAACCTCGTTTTTGCCCAGGTAACTGGTGCATATAAAAGCATACATGATTTGACGCTATGTGTCTGTCTGATGGCGATTCAACTCAAGACCCAAAAGGCCGATCGTAACCAAATTTAGTGGAGACGTTACAAAAGCCTTCCAGACCTCCGGGCCAAAATTTGGTGTCGATCCGAGTGCTGGATGACCCGTGGGGGTCATCCGAATGGGTCAAAACCGCAAACGCTATCGACAGCAGAGGCCAAACTAAGCATGGCTCCTCTCCTATTTTTTCACAGTCGCAAGACATCATAATTTAGAGCAACTTTGGTATTCGTATAGAAGTTCGAAATCGTTGCACCAGAGTCATTAAGTGGGAATTAAGGGTACCAAAATTCGTGTCGCTAACGACAGCATAGGCATATGTATGTTTTTTGGGTGTATAAATGTGTGATTTTGTGTTCATGAGGTCTTCAGTTACCTGGGCTTAAAGAGGCTGCTTGGTGTAGGTTTTTGATGTTGTCGCTCCATTGCGTACAAAGCATTTCCGTCCAAAGAGTATTCCAAAAATTGTTTCAGAGAGGACAACGGAACTAATAAGGTTTAGAAACAAGCTTGGCTATTGACCTAACAGCACAAAGTAGATTAAAAGTAATCAGCAGAATGATTCGTAGTGGGATAAACGATGATACAAAGAATCATCTCGAGCATGAGATTAATAAATCTAACATTTGGAAAATTAAAAACCTACACCAAGCAGCCTCTTAATGCCCAAATAACTGACAACTTATAGTAATCTATGGTAAACAAAATTTAGTAGTAGTAGTAGTTTAATATTGGAGAAGTTTTTACGAGACTATATTTTTAAATAGCTGGTTTGATCACCCCCACGGGTCAGTTGGGGCTCCGATCGACACCAAATTTTGGGCTGGGGTCTGAAGCACATTTTTAACGTTCCCACCAAATTTGGTCAAGTTTCAGCAATCTTTAAAATTTGGTTCTATTTACATATGACCCGCATGGGTTTTGGACCCTATTGGGTCACATGTAGCACCGAAGTCACTAAAACTTTGATGGCAACCTACTTTTGTCACCCTAACCCTTTGTCCAAAGTTACAGCAATGTTTCAAATTTGGTCCTATTTACATATGACCCGCATGGGTTTTGGACCCTGGTGGGTCCCCAGATTGACTGAACACACTGAAAACTTTATACGAATCTAAATTTACTACTCTGATCCTGCGTGCAAAATTTCAGTATCCTACCTATCTCAGTTCTTATGTTATCGTGGGAATAGTAACCTATGGTAAAGAAAACAGTTATTTGGAGTAGTGTTTTTGGGACTACATTTCCTAACAAATGTGTTGACCACCCCTACGGGCCACCCGGCACTCGGATAGACCCCAAATTTTGGGCGGGAGCTCTGAAGCACCTTTGTAACGTCCCCACTAATTTTGGTCACGATCGGTCTGGTGGTTCTTAAGATGAATCGCGATCATCCCGACAGACGGACAGCGTGACGTCACGTATCCTCGTATATGCACCAGTTACCTGGGCAAAAAATCATTAGCATCAAAGAGTCAGAAAACTAGTTTTCACTATTCTCCTTACGAACTTAACGATTTTTACTGCTCCATTTCTAATCAACCTGTAACAATTGAATATCCAAAATGCCCTTTTGATACTCCCACTGGTGACAGCTTTGCCTTTACTCCTATTACGACACATGATTTATTTCGTTCCTACCGAAGCATGAAAAATAAACTTAAAAAGACTCCTGATCACATTAATTTTACACCAAATATGCTTGCCTCTACAATCTATCATGACAATGTGAGTCCTTCTTTAACCAACATTATTTCCATGAGTCTAACTAATTGTGAGTTTCCCAATTGTCTAAAAGAAAGCTCCGTTACCCCTATTCCAAAAATATCTAACCCCAAGGAGCCGTCACATTTTCGGCCTATTTCGGTTCAGCCCTGTATAGGTTTGTTTATCGAAAAATGTGCTAACATCCAACTGACCAAATACATCTACTCGCGTAATATTTTATACAATGGTCAGTTTGGTTTTAGACCCCGTCACTCATGTGAAAGCGCTTTGTTGGCGATAACTGGAAAAATTTATAAGGAATTAAACAAAGGGAAAGTCTGTGTTTTGGTATCGCTGGATGTTGCCAAGGACTTTGACACCATCGTTCGTGATTTTTTATTCGAAAAGCTACGTCGTTGGTACGGCATTGATACAAAGTGGTTTGAATCGTATTTTGATTACCGTTGTCAGTTTGTAAAGGGAGCAAATGGTTCCTCTTCTAAAGTTCAATTTACAATTAGAGGGACGGAACAAGGTACTATTCTCGGTCCTCTGATCTTTTGTTTATATATTAATGACCTTCCTAAGGTGGTAAAGTATTGTCTTTGTGTACTATTTGCTGATGATATCCAGAGTCTTCTTGAAAGGGTCAGACAGGATGTGCTCATTGTCAGTGTAATTGATTGGAGGAGAAAGAATGGTCTGAGACTGAATGTTGAAAAAACGCAGATGATGGTTTTGGGAAATCTTACAACCTACGAAGGATTGGGCAAGTTTCCATAGAAGTGGAAGGTAATATTATATATAATTGTGAGTGTATTAAGTCCCTAGGTCTTGTGATTGACTCAGGGTTGACGTGGCTGCAACACATAAACAGAATGTCACGTAGTTTTCATTTACTAGCGATATCTCTTTATCCTTTAAAACCAATTTTGTCTCATCAGAATTTTGTTTAAATCATTAATGCATGCTTATTATCTAAACTCAATTTCCTAATTCTGATCTGGGGAAGTGCTACAAAGAAAAATCTGAAGGTAGTGGAGAAATGTATTCGTGGATGTGCTCGAAAGGTATTGGGATTAAAGCGTACAGATTGTGTAAAAAATGACTTATACCATAAACTTAACTGGTTATTCCCCAGTGACTCAATTTGAGAGCACAGAGCACTTTGTTTGCTATTTCAATTGCAATTAAACCCAATACCTTTCTTCGCAAGTACTTTACAGCTTAATTCCGATGCTCATTTCAACGTACTCGTAATCATTCTGACTTTTATGTTGCTAATGATAGTTTTAATAGTTTTGGAGCAAAATCGTTTTTCCACTCTATACCTACTCTTTGGAATGCACTTCCTAATGAATTAAAACTGAATAATTCCTACTTTTCATTCAAGACAAAATTCAAAACTCATTTTACCCAACGTACTATAAACTAATATATTGTTTTTTCTGTCTGATTAAATATTCTTGAACTTGTTAAACAATATGCATGTTAATTCTTTCATTATCTATAAATATTAGTTAATTTTTACTTCAATCCTTTGTAAATTATACATACTACCTCACTCCTTTCATGAGTATATTTTATGTAATATTACTGAATGTGTTCATAATTTTCTGTTTATTGTCAGGACGTAACAACTCTATATGAGAAGTTCTGAATAAATGATATGATATGGTTTTAATGTATAGGAATAACTAAATATTCATCAGGGTAAGGAAATAAGTTTTAATAATGACATTTGCAAAAGCCTAATGCGTTTCAGTGTGTACAATTCGGACTTGGGTGTATGCTTGGGCAAGGAAAGTTGTAAGTGATCTGTGCCACGAATATTGATAATGGATATATGAATGCCAATCTGCGTATGATTAAATGACGCAGTCTTCATTTCCTCGAATGATGGATGCCTATTGCATTTATTCGGTGGAGAAAATCATCAAAATCTGATATGTGTGGAGGGAGTGTCTAATAGACACGTTTGTCTTTACGCAGAGCATTTCATTTTGGAGTTTGTAAAATATATTCACGTCAACCAGCAACTGCCAGCAAGTCCGCAACAAATCAATTAGGCCGTAGGAAACTTGGGAACACTCCGTTACTCTTGGCCGCTTCAAAATCCCTGGCCACCACTGCCATAGACGATTCGACTCCCGTGTACATTTCACCCAGTAGACTCGCCAATTTCTCACTTTTGTCAATACTACACATAAGTGTATTTTTTGCCCAGGTAACTGGTGCATATACGAGGATACGTGATGTCACGCTATCCGTCTGTCCGTCTGACTGTGCGCGATTTATCTCAAGACCCATCTTACCGATTGTCACAAAATTTTGTAGGAATGTTACGAAAGCGAGTCGGATGCACCGCTTACAATTTGGTGTCGGTCGGAGTGTTGGGTGACCCGTGGTGGTCACCCAAACGGGTCAAAACTGCAAACACTAACGACAGCAGAGGCCAAACTAAGCATGGCTCCTCTCCCATTTTTTCACAGTCGCAAGAAATAGTACTTTTAAGCAACTTTGGTATTCGTATAGAAGTTTGAAATCGTTGCAGCAGAGTGCTTAAATGGGGCTTAAAGGTACGAAAGTGCGCGTCGCTAACGACAGCAGAAGAATATGTATGCTTATTTGTGTGTACGAGGTCTTTAGTTACCTGGGCTTAAAGAGGCTGCTTGGTGTAGGTTTTTTAATAGACTTGGATATATTAGAGGATACCACCACGACAGAGCTTTTATTCAGTTTTGATAATCCAGAATAGGATGGGTATTTAGATGCACATGAGTCTCGGAGCGGAGGCATGTTTTGTTCGAAATAGAAAACTAATATTGGTGTATATTAATAATTCGTCAAAGGGTGCACAACTTGAGACTCCAAACTGATTTTCAGCCAAAGAGAGGAGGAACAACTCGTGAACTGCCAAACAAGTATTCAATCCCTTTTTTATTGACTGACTCCCAATTACAGTTGGTCACGATCTATCCAAAAGTTCCAAATCCCACTTTGTGCCGTCTCCTCTTAAACCCCAAAACTCTTTTTGCATGTGTTAAGGAATGCAATTCTAAGGATATTCTCCCTCTGTAACACTTTGACCTCAGGTGAAAGAGGTAAAGGGAGAATATTCTTGGAACCGCATTCCCTAACAAATGCAAAAAGAATGTTGGGGGGTAAAAGGAGACGACACAAAGTGGGATTTGGAACTTTTGGAGTTGTTCCTCCTCTCTTTGGTTTAATATCAGTTTGGAGACTCAAGTTGTGCACCCTTTGACGAATTATTAATACTCGCCAAAATTAGTTTTGTACAACCCTACAATAAATTCTATGAACCAACAAGTCCACCACAAATCAAGGAGACCGGAGGAAACTTTGGAACACTCGACTGTTCTTGGCCGCTTCCAAATCCCTGGCCACCACTGCCACAGATGACTCGACTCCCGTGTACATTTCACCCAGTAGACTCGCCAATTTGTCACTCCGATTGAAGTCTTTCTCGTTTTGTAACCACGCCGAGTACAACGGACATCCGGCAATGTAATCCAGGGCTTTCATGTCCACGTACAACTCGTG